>NIPQ01090792.1:0-29141 GCA_002806875.1 Lepidotrigona ventralis hoosana
ACTTCCGTGGACGATTTCGTATCGAGTTTTGAGTGCGCACCATCAAGGCGGAAGGCCTTGAACTTTACCGTCGATCTAAAAAAAGACTATGAAAAAACGATACAGCATGACTTTGGGAAGGAAACGACTAGCCCTGTGTGAATTATTACCATGAATTATTATTATTGAAAATAACGATCATCGTTAATTTCACTGCATTCAAATGACACCATAGATACGATGACAGTCGCTGTTGGGATTTTGAAAAAAGAGAGAAAAAAGAGAAAAGATGAATCATGTCGAATGACACGAAACAAACCTGTTAATTATAATGTTATCATGAAACAGAAAGAAATTTCATCGGGAAAAACGGATGAAATCGGTCCGAAGTCTTTCGATTAACGTGATTAATGTTCTTTTCATAGCAAACCGCTTGAAGTTTAATTAACATAACACGGCCAAGTTAATCTCGTTTAAGGAAGGCTGATATATGGACGAATTAAATCATTATTAAGTAGAGAATCAGCGGAGGCGTGCAACCGTTTGCCGTATTCAAATGCAGATTGCCCCCCATTCGATTCAATTCGTAACACTAAACGATTCATCCTGCATGATGATTTTTATATCTGGCCACAATTAAGCTCATGCCTTTTCTTCCTTCCTTTCTTTTTTTTTTTTTAAAGTTGCATCATTTTCCAAAGTGTTGCGCTAAATGTATATAAAAACATGTAAAAATTTATTAAATATATATATATATATATATATATATACATAATAATAATAATGAATAGAAATTAATTCTCAACTATATATAAATAATAATAATAATAATAATAATAATAATAATAATAATAATAATAATAATAATAATAATAATTAGTAATAATAATAAGAAGTAGTAGTAATAATTAATAATAATAAGTAGCAGTAATAATAATAATTAGTAGTAATAATAATAAGTAGTAATAATAATTAGTAATAATAATAATAGTAATAATAATAGTTAGTAATAATAATAATAACAATAATAATAAGTAATAATAATAATAAGTAATAATAAGTAATAATAATAATAATGTTCCCTTCAAGCGACGATTATGATTCTGAATTCTTTGCTTTCTGTTATGCAAGAATATATGCACGTTCGACGTTCGGTCTGTGCAACAACAGACACGGATGGCTTGCATGCAAACCGTTAAATTCGTAGCCAATCGTTGTGAAAGAATGCTGAACAAATAAGGGAGTAAAACCCAGCGACTTGTCAATCTGACATATGGCCGTAATACGGTGATAGAGAGGGAGAGCATCGTTGCATACAAATCATCGTGCGTAGAGGCTTTTAAATGGTATCTCTATCTTTAGGTGTATCTATCGATTGATTTTGATGAAAAATATATGTAACTATGTTACGTATATTTTACGTCGACCAAGCACACCGTTATAATAAATATACATTCAATACAATGCGAAATGAAATAATGAATGAAACAATACAACTTTGCATAAATCGAATTATTAATTTTTCTTTCTTTGTCTGTTGCAAAGTTTAAAAGTTTTTCTTCAACAATGTAAGGTTCTGCATGGGTCGTTGTACACGGAAGTTTTCGTTGTCCGCTTGTGTTCAATTATCGATGACGATGAATATCGATGGGGAAACGAGGCAATCCTAAATGAGTAGGAAATAAAATTACTATCTTACGGATGTCCATTACATTCTTTCGTAATTCTGCTTAATTATCACAATGTCGTTTCAATTCCTTTTCTTCGTTGACTTATGAACGACATTATGCTACTAAATAACGATCTTCTGCACTGTAAAGATAGGCACACCTTCCCTCACAAATCAATATCTGCAGGCCAATAAATCGTTCCGATCCTCGATGATATACGATCGCGTATTTCTAACCAGGTGATTTTCCAAACTTTTTTACAAATTTCATTCAGCGTGGTTGCAACGATGGAAGGAATACGATGAACAGGTGGCAGCAGGTTCAGACGACAAATCGTCGAGGGACAAAATAGAAAGTTGTAGCAAGATCTGTGGAAAGAATTCACTGTTGGCATTTATTGAAATCAGAAGAAAACAGCGTTACCTGTAGATCGTCGTACGTTTTAACCGTGATATCCCTACTCTGGTAGCATCTAGCAGAGTACCAGAACAGACGCAGTTAGATACGTGAGACCAGTTGGTTTCTATGCTCCGAAGCCTCGACAGTTATCGTTCAGTAACTCTTGCGGAGCGCACGCTTTCTCGAGAAACGCTGCTATCGTGAAGGATAGCTCGTGATAGCATTCACCATTGGAGAATCCACAGGAAACATTGTACCGATCCCGACCATCTGCAAGGTAATTTTCTTCTCCTCATTTTTACCGATCGACGTGTTCAATTAGTTAGCTTTTGATTCGAAAATTAATTTCGAAAGTAATTCCCTTCGTCGCGCAACTTTCGCAACATTGATTCGAAAAAAATCAATATCGACAGGACGATTTGTCTCCGTTGAAAAAGATAAACGAAAGTATTTACGGGATATATATCCTGTTTGTCTTCGTAAAGTGCAAAGCAATAATAAGGTATAAGTCACATTGATAAACGTTGAAGCGATATTTCTATTTTTACTCGACGTCGATTCACGTCGCGAGGAAAGAAGAATTTCATCAAAGATGAATTTAAACCTTCCATCTCTCCTGTTGAAGAAGTACAGCCGACATCTATTAAAATTAGCTTTTACACCTTCGAGTGTGCACCTCGTGCAACTTCGTGCAGCAACAAAGAGCAATTACAATAGAAAGAAAAATGCTTCTCGAGAGTATACACTTCATTCGTGCAAAATTTTCGGTACAATTAAGAATTATTTTGATATTGGACAACAGCTGTTTTGCATGATGACGGAGGCCGTTTTAATAACGTTGCTGTGATGACAGTAGAATGAATCTTCGTTAGCTCGTCATCATTAGTAGTATTAGCCGCGTTTAGGTGTGGCGTTTCCACCTCGAAAGCTTCGAAAGAAGATTTGCAAAAAAAAAAAAAAAAAAAAATGTGATTTCATCGAATTAATCCTAAAGATAAATAAAATGCACTTTAAAATATGACTTATAAATACAAACTTGATATAACTTAATATAACTTAATAATATAACTTAATATAACTTAATAAATATAATATAATATAATATAATAAATATAATATAATATAATAAATATAATATAATTTAATAAATGTAATATAAATATTATGTATATATTTATATTAATATAATATTAATATAAATATATAAATATTGCGAATATTTTTTTTGAAGTTCTGTATCCTTGCATTGATTTTTGCACTGTTGTTGGATCCACCGTTACAAACAGAAAGAAGAAATTGCCAATAAACATATTAAGATGAACGTGTAACGGCAAGGGGAACATTTAACGTTGATTTTATCACCGATTAAAGAAAGTAGGGTAAGAGAGAAAGAGATGGACAGAGATAAGAGAGATATCGAGGCACCTGTACTAAGCCATATAAGGGTAACGACCATCACGGTCGAGGAGCGCGCGACGATAAATCGCCGAAGAACTAATTTATGTGAAGTTGACCTGTTCCCGCTGCTTTTGCGGATCGATCCGATCGAAAGGGCAAAAAAAAAAAAAAGAAAAAATGAACACGCGTTCGCAATTTCAAATACGAATGTACACTCAGCTTCAAACACCATTCTTGGGTGAGAGAATTAATGAAATTCTCGTTTCACATCCAATGTTGCTATAGATCCGGGTTAAAATCGATATCCAGGAATGGAGTGTAAAGAGTTAACAATACCACGTGAATTCTGTTTGCAGTAGTTCCAACAAACTGAACAATTTATATAGTACAGTTAGAGCTCTAATAGCTTCGTGAAAGCGAATGAAAAAGAAAAAAAGGAAACCCGTCTAATGAATTAAAATTACAGAGAAACGGGTCGCGCTAATGCAACCTTCAGCTTTGAAGCAAAGAATTACAAACAGAGATGCGAGAACGCGCACAATTGTTGCTGCTTCGATGAAAGAAGAACAACGTGGGATTATTTATTATCGTTTGCGAACGAAGAAATCATCTCCAAAGCGTCATATCATTTCAATGTCGATACCGACACCAAGGTGGAACTAAACGACTCCTTTTTTTTCTTTTTACGATCAGGCGCGTACCAGATGCCTGATCGAAGAGTAGCAGTCGATCTGCTAATTTTACAATCGATCATTATGCTTACGTAAGCCGTGTAAAAACTAATTGAATAAAAACTACGGACAGCGATGATGAAAATGAGTCGCGTCTCGATACGAAATATTCCATTGTCGACGGCATTGTCAAATGTTTATAATTTATATCGATGGATAATCGCAGATATGGTAAATATTTCACGTGTGTAAAATGGCAACGTTTTAAATGAACAAAACTTCGATTCACATTCGACTGTCAATTTTCCCAGAGATCCTCCACAGTGGTATAATCCACGGTGGCTTTTTGTCATCTTTTAGTCGCGGATGATCTCACCCGAATTAAATCCATCATTGAATCGGCCGAGCAATGCCGAGCCGCTCTTTCAAGCATCTGAAACATTAAAATTTTATTAGAAAATGAAAGATGACTCGGTTAGGTAGGACGAAAATTAGGAAAGGGTAGAAAATGACCGACCTAGATCTCTGTTTGAGATATATTTCTGCGTCAATTAGGCAAAAGGTTTGGAACGCGTTGGCGAACGATTAAATAATTCGAGACGATCGCTTGTGATGCCTCATATATCGTCAAGGATATGATCATCTGCATGTGTAATGCAACCTGGATGCGCCTCTCGTTAACATTAACGTTTCGTTTCTCCAATGTGTGATTCGCCAATAGCGCCAATCACACGTCTAACGTACCGTAAGCATGTACGCGTCCTCGATCTAAATCTACGACGCGAATCGACGGAACTGCTAAACGATCGACCGGTTTCATTTTCAAAGTGGTTAACGATCATTCGTTCCAATATTAATGACGTCCTCTTTCCGAATAATGTAACGATCGCTCTTCGGCCTGCAGAACGATGCAGACTTGAATATCATGCACCAGATTCGCACCTTTATCTATTCGGCTGAAATTGAAACTGGAACAGTTAACTGGCTTTGAAATGGAAGTTTACCAAAATTGTTTCCTCAAATATAATTGTTGTACAATTGTTCAGTTTTAACTTCGTCTATTTACTTGCAAAATATTCATCCATGAAAGATCCTTGATATTACCAAACCCTTCTCTAAATAGCTTTGTTACATTTTTTTTTTTTTTTTTTTTTTTTTAAATAAAAGGTAAATTAAAAACTTTNTTCTTTGGAATTGTCCTTTCCCTTTACCAAGATTGACTCAAGGATCTTTGAAAGGCTGATTAAACTATGTGGAAAACCAGACACTTAGTATAGTTCTAACGTTTGTATACGCTGAATCAACCATTTTACAGATGGTGAGTTTAAAGGAGGCTCTAGGCGCGAACGAGCTTACAGATAAAAAGTCTGGCTTGTACCGGGCACTGGTCGCAGAATTCCTTGGTACGTTGCTGTTGAATTTCTTTGGCTGTGGATCTGTTATCACGAACGACGTCGTGGCCATAAGTTTGGCTTTTGGCCTGGCTGTAGCTTCAGCGATTCAAGCAATGGGACATGTCTCTGGCGGTCATGTCAATCCCGCTGTCACGTTTGGATTGATGGTGATTGGCAAGGTAATGAGAGAATCTTGCAAAATTCCCGAAATTCTTGTAAAATTCTACAACACACGCACGTGTCATTCATCTGTTTTGTTCGAACGTGATTAGATTCATTCTTCGTGCCTTGTTATACAAACGTGTGATTATTTCTTGAGTGTCAATTAGCACACATCAGCGGCATATGATTTACCGATAATTTATTCAGCTCCCAGTCATATTCAGGTTTAGTCACAGATATTTCTAAGATAATTCATTCGTGACGATGCATAGATGATTACCCGAGATTAAATAAAATTTGAATTTAATCTCGAAGGGAAATGCAGTAATATCTGGCAAAGATTTATGATAGCTAATTTTTGTAGGTAACAGATGATATATATACAGATCCTTTTGTAGAACAAATTAATTCGGACGTTGTCGTAGAACGATTCACCGAGATACTTATTCTTTTTCACAGGTGCCAATTATTAGAGGCTTGTTATACGTAATTCTTCAATGTATAGGTGCAATAGCAGGATCTGGTATACTAAGAGCATTATCTCCCGAAAGGATGGAGCACGCCTTGGGCGTAGTATCTCTTTCACCAGGCGTTACTCCCGTTCAAGGTCTCGGTATAGAGTTCTTCCTCGCGTTCATACTGGTTCTGGTCGTGTGCGGTGCATGCGATGCAGCAAAACCAGACAGCAAGGGGATTGCACCTCTTATAATTGGACTCTCAGTTTCTGTCGGCCATATTATCGGCGTAAGATGTATATTCTACTTACTACGAAGAGGCTTCTTTCACTAATTGCTTATCTGATTAATTGAAAATAAACATGAAATAAACATCTACACTGCAGTCCACAGTTTTTACACAGCTTCTAGTTACACTGTGCTGTACTTTTACACAGGTGCGAAGAACTGGCGCAGGCATGAATCCAGCTCGATCATTCGGTAGCGCCGTTGTCATGGGTTTGTTCGACGATCACTGGCTGTATTGGGTGGGCCCGATCCTCGGCGGGATGGCAGCTGGATTGATCTACGCGTTCGTGATCGGCCCTGCGAAAGAAACGGAAAGTTCCAATCGTGTGTACACGGTGGCCGCGACCGACGAGAAGGAGGTATAGTAAAAATAAAGAGAGAAGAAAATTTTGCAAAAATGATGACTCTCGCTGTAGAATCTTTCTTCTTCGTTTTGCATTGTGCTGTTACATACGTCATATCTCTTAATAATCGTTTGTCACAATGCCTTTTAAAATTTCTCTTTATCGTCTTTGCTCCACAGAAGTTCGAGTACATAGACAGCGGACGCGGTGGACTTTAGAAAAAAAAAAAAAAAAAAAAAAAAAAAAAAAAAAAAAAAAAAAAAAAAAAAAAAAAAAAAAAAAAAAAACGGAAAAATNACGGGAATATGTCATATTTTTGTACCGTATGGCTATGACGAACGATGAAATCAAAATGTTATTTTTACAGCTACAGAGTCTTACCAGTAAGAAGAAAGACAACCCTGCTTAATGTTCTAATATTAACTATCGCATTTTCAACTACCACATCGTTATTTATAATGATTTATGTGCGATCAAGATGAACCTTATGCTACTAATAATAACTTGTTACAGTTATTTAATCAGTCAAGTGTAATTAAGGAGAAGTATATTAAATATTTTTTCGAACACGAAAAACGTAACATTCAGATACTAACAATGATACGGAGAAATTCATGCAATTCGTTCCAGTAATTGTTATATAATTTATCGAACAGACGGATGTGCATTTGTTATAAAGCCTATATATTAAATATATATAAGCTTCATCTGTGTAACCAGATCCTTTATAACAGACTTATATTACTGAATGGAACTATTATAAGCCAAAGATTGATTCTGCCGAACTGAAATTTTACAGTGTCTATATCTTTCTGCCAGTTAGATGCAACGTATTTATTTATTGCAAATCATTTATGAAACATTTATATTGTCTATAAATTACCATATACGTCAAACTCGATATAGAAAATTATTTATATCTGATGACTACCGATATAGAAGTTATAGTTTATATTATAGTTATTCATTTTGCAATTTTCTAAATAAAATTCTGGAAATTCCATGTTATCAATCGAAATTGATTTTATAACTTTTATTAACTTTTTATTCACTTTATGTTATTCATTTTGCAATTTTCTAATAAAGTTTATGTATACATCTAATATCTGTTGTAATTTCATGATTATTGTATGGAAACTCTCAGATTAATCAATAAACGTAAGTGATATTTACAAAAAATTATACTTTGAATGTCCGTGGTTTCAAATATGGCGCGCTTTTGCGTCATCAGTTGAACAAAGCTGCAGAACATGTTCGAATTTCTAACGTTTGCTATCGTTAGATTCATTACCGCAAACTTCACAAAGTTTCTCTCGCAGTCAATGAATAGTCTGAATAAAAGTAAATCAAACGTTCAAATAAATGTATCAGGAACAAAAGTAGTACGAAAATAGTACTTACCATAGTATACATAACCAAAAATGCGATTGAAAGGAGAAAGACAATTCAGTAATAAATTATAACAATATTCGACAAATAATTCAGTAAAAATATACAATAATTAAATAAGTTAAAAGTAGTTACCATAAGATGGTAATGAAAGCATCACACAGTTGATAAATGTCACACGTAGTCATCACGTAGTGTTCAGTAAGAATATTTCAATCGTATATAATCATATGCTAAATGTTCAAATATTTTCTAATTATGGAAATGTAATCAATACGTAGTCAATATATAATGTATCAATGAAATCTAATCATTAAGTAATTAAAATGCATATATAACTCTTTTAAATGACGTGTTCGTATTCAATGCAAATACGAGTCCAAAATTACAAATCTAAATTCTTACGTGAAAACTTTTGGATGATTTTCTGTGATGGATCTTCTCTTTCTTTGCTTTCTATTTAGAACTGACGCTAATGTGTACAGAATATACATTACATTCTCATATTGTAGGTCGATCGCGAGAAATATCGATTACGTTCGAAAATTGTTTTTTAACTTCGAATTTTACCGTTCCGATGGCGCTGTAGTATCAAGCGAAATGCGCGCGCATTTCAACTTGAAACAAAATATAGAAAATTCCTTACCCTCTAATCCTTATCGTTCAATAAATAAAACAATTGCTTTAACGAAATATTTGTAATTTTGTTCTTTTAAACAAAATTAAATTTTAATTTTTTAGACTAAGTTAAATAAACGTGTTTTAATTCTAAGTTAGTTTTAAGTTTTATTAATTTTGCGAATATAACTTTGGTAATTTAAGTTTGAATAGAATAATCATGTCGTTAAATTTATTTTTGTATACTCTGCAAGCATATTGAAGAAAAAATACACGATCTTATAAAAAAATGATTTTCAAAAAGATTTTTTTCAACAAAGCCTTTGAATAAGTAGTGCAAGTTTTGAGAAATTTTTTTAAAGATAAAGATAGATATTTGGTAATCCCATTTTGTTGAAACAACCTGTGTGTGCGGCGAAGGTATATGCAAAAAATAAACAACACGATTTGACATTTACACATCATGCTTTATATTTGATATATAGCTTCAAATGTTTATAGAATATTGGATAATTTATGTACCATTTCCATTCTAGTTTGACAAAATTAGCATTATATGATTAAATACAGTAAGTTTAAAGTACCTTGTATGTTCCCAATAGTGGAATCAATCGTATATAATGGTAAAAAAATGTGATATATCACTAAAACAAAAAAATTTTGTTAATAAAACAAAAAGAGGAAAATTCGAAATAAAATATAACTGCTGTATATATATATACAAACGTCTTGTGTTTAGTATTTGTGTACACAAATACTGGACTATAAGATAGATATCTAAAATGAGTGATTAAATTTACAATATTCTTCTCTTCATTTTCAATATTTCTATAACATATTTTTGCACCAATGAAGATAAGATTTTTGTTACATATGATATGAAAATAAATGTTTTTGTTTTCAAACTAATTTTACTTTTTATATGAAAAGTAAAATCAATAGATACTAACTTATTTTTATATACTACTACTATCGCTAATAATTAAAGTTGTAAAAATAATGCTATAATTGCCACACAGAAAATGAAAGAAAAATAAGGAAACTGAAATATAATAATAAGATATAGATTATTTTTATGATTCGTTTGTATGATTGATTGACAAATCTAGCGATTAAAATGTTTATCTGTATTTGTCCAAAATGTATAGAGATTGAATTTTTGGTGTATAAAATTATGATTTAAAATGTAATATCGATCAAATTGGGGCTTATGGACTACAAATCAAAGCTTGCTTCATCGCTATCTTCTAATCTAATAGAAAATTTAACCTTCCATCTGTTGAAGTTTGTCTTCAAGACTGTCTTGGCTGTCATTCGTGTCATTTAAATTGATTGTGTGATTTTCATGATCTAGTTCCATCACAGAATCTTCCAACTGAGTCTTCTGTACTTCTAATACATTGTCCGATGGTTCAAAAATATCTGTTGATTCTGAGAGATCTTGTTCATCTAAAGTCAAGTTTGAATTTTGTTCAGGTTGTTCCATGACTTGTTCTTCAGACACTGATTCTATTTTAATGGAATCCGGATCCATTTTAATTGAATCTGAACCCATTTTAATGGGATCTGGTTCTGGCGGATCTGATACATCCATAGAGACAGGATGCGAATTAGTTTCAACGACTTCTTCTTTCTGTGAATATTCTTCTGAATTAGATGGACCAGCTTTTGGTTTATCATTATAATTTTTCTGAGAAGACGATTCTCCAAGGGAGGATATCTGAGTCAGATTACTTAGAACTGTTTCCTGCATCTTGACTACAGATTCAGCTGAATCCAATATACTGCACAATTCGCGACTCATTTCTTCTACTTCTGATGTTTCTTCTGATTTTACAACAATAATCTTTTTATTTCCATAAACTTTGGAACTGGTTATTAATGGTTTATTATCTTTTTTAATGTTGGTAGTAGTAGTTGTTGTTGTTATTATTGCTGTTGTTACTGGTATTGGTACTACGGTCGATACAGTAATTGGTTTTGATATTGCGGAAACATCCTTTGGTGTATTTTCTGCTGGCGTTTCAGTTTGTATCTTTTCTTTCTCCTTTCCTGGCTCGGGCTGAATATCTTCTACTTTTGTTGTTGTTGTTGAAGTTGTTACAGAAGCTATTGTCACATCATTGTCATTGTATTCTTGTTCTTCGTCGTACATACTTTGCTTCTTCTTCACAAACACTCTCTTCAATGGCAATTGTTGTTCATCATCGGATTCGTCGTGACGTTCTGGTGACATTTCCTCGATAGGTTCATACTCTTGTTGCTTTCGAGCCTCTAATTCTTCAATCTTCAAACGTTGTTGCTCTACTCTCTTTTCCAGTTGTTCTAATTTTTCTTTAGTTTCTTGGTCTCCTACCACTAGTGTAGGTTTCTGTGTAGTGCATACAGTTGGTTTTGTTATCGAAGGCAATGCATTTGCAGACTGAGATGTTTTCAATTCAAATTTCGGAGATTCGCTCAACACAGTATCGTTACTTTTTATCGCAGCAGATGGCTGCCGAAGATCCGCCGATGACTGCAATACCGCTTGAACCAAACTTTGATGCTTATCAAGCGGTTTTTTTACAACAACTCTCTTGACAACATTGCCAGTTGGTAGCTTTGCTAATTCCGCTGGATCGATTATCGTACCATCGGGATTCATAATAACTTCTCTGGTCGTATCTCCCTGGCGAATAATTCGACGAACAATTACTCTTTTCGTTACTTTGTGACCTGTAGTAGGTGTCTGAGAACTGCTACCTGTAGCATCTTCGTCTTTTACAGATGTACTAGTTGATGTTTCAGTAGTAGCAGTAGGTTTCCTGACAACAATTCTCTTTATCACTTTAACTGTGTTTACAGCTTTAGGCGTACTACTGACTACTACAGGAATTTCAGATTTTTCATCTTTTATAGAAACTTGATTTTGTGAGCTACCCTGTCCTTGCTGAGGTCTTGATTGATTTGTAGGTGTGGATGATTCTTTGCTTTGTTCTTGAACATTCTGATGTTTGAGAGGTATCTTATGCTCTTTAAACACTGATGCAACAATTTTTTGAACTTGGGCTTCCGTTTCATCCACCCGGGAAGACTTTGAAGATTCTTCATTCTGTTTGGACTGTGTAGGTTTCGTAGCCGATTGTGGTTGGTTACTGGTTGGACTTTGCTTCATTTTGCTATCTTGTACCTCTCTACGTTGAATAGGCATCAAAGTTTTAATTGTCTTTTTAATCATATTCCCATCTTTATGTCTGACGTATACTACTTGTTCTTTTTGATTTTCTTCTTTCTCTGATTTTTCTTGTTCCTCTTCGCTTTCTGACGGTTTGGTTGGTTTTGGAAGCTTTTTCACAATATATGCCGGTGGTTCGTAATCATCATCTCCATCCGAATATTGTTCTTCTTCCTCCTCTTCGTCGGAATCTAAATCAAGTTTTGTTTTATTGTCTGGCTGTAACCCATCTGGTCCCATTTTCTCACCTGCTTCAATATGTTGCTTTATGTGTGTAACATAATCTGCTCGATTCCTGCACGATTCCTGGCAGACGTCACACGTCAATCCCATACCTGTGCGTTTTGTGTGCGTTAATTGATGTACTTCCAAACTCTCTTTACGCTTAAACGCTTTACCGCAGTCCTCGCAAACGTGACGTTTTTCTACAGAGTGTGTTCGCATATGTCTTGTTAAATGATGAGAGAGAAGGAATGAACGAGGGCATAGCTTACATAAATATGGTCGATGTCCAGCATGTGTTGTCAAGTGACGAGCTAATTTCGTACTTGTACGGAATGCTTCTTTACAATACTCGCAAACAAAAGTCTTATCTTCGTTATGTAGCACCTCGTGTCGTTCTAAACCCTGTTTGTATGTGAAACATTTGTTGCAAATATTACATTGGAAAGGTTTCTCTTTTTTATGTACGGAATCTTCATGCTTTTCTAATTCTTCAGTGGTGAAGAATTCGCGGTCACAATGCTGACAACCATAACGCAACTCATCTCTATGAACTTTCTCATGGCGTTGTAGCAAATTCGCTCGCGAGAATTGTTTGTTACATATTGAACAAGAGAATGGTTTCTCTTCTGAATGCGTGGTCATATGTTTTCCAAGGTCATATTTAGAAAAGAACATGCGGTCACATTCTGTACATTTATAATTACGATCACGATGAGCTCTTTGAATATGCAAAGCAAGAGCCTGCCGCAAAGGAAATGTACGATCACACTGATCGCATGCATGTACCCTTATCTCACCTGGCTCTAATTTTCGCTCTTCTTTAGTGCTATTTGCATCTTGGTCTCCTTCGCTACCAGCATCCTGTTCTTCCTCATAAAAATCATGTTGATCTTCTTTGTCCCTCTGTTTTTCCACTTGCCTGTCTCTCTCTCTCTCCCTTTCTCTTTCTCTTTCCCTTTCTCTATCACGATCCCTATCTCTTTCACGTTCCCTGTCCCTGTCTCTTTCTCTTTCTCTTTCTCTTTCCCTTTCTCTGTCCCTGTCCCTTTCTCTGTCTCTTGTGTCCCGTCTCTCCCTATCACCATTATCAACTCGAGGTTTCTTACTTCCTTCCATTTGAGGTCTTTGCTCTGAAGGTCGTTTGTTGTTCATGTCAGGAGGATCATTTGGAATTGGTGGAAATGGTCTTGGTAAAACACCAGATAATGGATAAGCTCTTAACGCTTCATCAGCTTTCTTGCACTGAAGTTTAAATTTGTAAGATCTATCCAGATTCCAGCGACACATGCTGCATATCATTTGAGGCATTCCATCAGCAGCATACACCTTAAATACATAATGTTATAAGTACATACATAATGTTACAAGTGTTATGTTCTAATGTTTATTACAACTTGTTGAAAGTAAATAAAAAATTTATATGTATATGCAAGAGATTATATAAAAGCTTATTTAAAACTTTTTTTTCATTGTCATGTCAAGTACAGAAATTAAAACAATTAAAGTTTATATACGTATTTTGGAAACATAAAAATGACATAATATAAGACATAGTAAGTGCATGATTATTTTCCCGCCAAAAATTCATTAGCGTGAATTATTGTAGCAGGCGAAACAGTAAATATTATTTTCACGAAATGTTTATTTATTTGCATATATAGATAAATATCGGTAATGAAAAATATCAGAATGAAAGTGATACATGATGGATTTTACATTTTACCATCGCAGCACTTAAATGAAGTTATCGATGACATATGATTTCATCCTGTCAACTGCATTCATATACAAATTATTACTCGAAATATAAAATTCTAAAATCTTGATTCATTTACTGCTGGTCGTACGTAGTTATTGTACCAGACAAAAGTTTTTACGGTCGAATCGAAATATAACGAGAAGTGAATGAATGCGTTTGACTCAATCGGCAAATGTGACATCTGCGTTACCCGAATCGTACCATTCACTGTCTATTAGCATTCTGTTCGATGAAAGATATCGATGATAATCAAAGAACGATATTTTTAACCTAAAGGAAGAAAAAACCGAAAGAACGAACAAGATGCAGTGAGCAGCGATAAATACTTGAAAGCACGTCTCTCGCAAGAATATGGTAGTCAGAGAGTAAATCAGTGATGGTCGATGCCGTTTTAAAGAAAAATTACCTCGATGGCGACGCATGACATGATCTGCAGCGTAAGTGGTACTTGAAATGGTTTGCTGTGATCCCTTTCATAGATAAAAGAGAGTGGCTCAGTTTCCGTTAGGCAAAATCGACAGACCCGCCTGGACCTGAGCGGCGCCGGCCTATTCTCCATGTTTGACTGACTATCGTCCGTTCAGGCACCCACAAAGCACACACGCGTCGAAAACACCGTTCTTCTCAAACGTCGTGTATTCGTACTGTAACGCACCGTGAGATTAGTTACAAGAGAAATGCTTGATTTTATTGGAATATGTCACTCATTAAACAAAATTCCAAGAAACGACGCCGAGCGTCGGTAAGCGTCCCGTCACGAACGACGAACGAGTGGGACAATGTACACACCGCTATGGCGCTATTATGGCGGTCCGAAAACTCGCTTTCTCTGCGTGGCGTCTTCCGACTTTTCAGGTTTGCATAGCTTCGGCCTTTGCACATTAGCGCCACCATCTTCTTCTTCCCTTCCTCGGCATCAAAGTGCTTTGTCGGTAAAGTAGAATACATTTTCTCATTCAGTCGTGACACAGTCGATATTTCGATTAATCGATGCAAAATATCTTCACAATACAGGAGAAAGTAGATTGATTAAATAAACTTAAACTGTGAAAATGAAAATAATTAAATTCCAAATAGGTAATTATTGATTTTCCTCTCTTCTTTATTTATTTAATGAAATATCTCGAAGGAAATTTTGTTAGCGCGTGTTCTCAAATTCTTCATAAAATAAGCGGTCTTTGTTTCAATTTTTCACGAACAAAAAGTGTCAAAGCATTTATGCAGGGTGAAAGCGACACGCCGATACGTTACTGCCAAAATACTCCTGTTATGATATCTCGATAGAATTTTAGTATGTATCAAATATATATATATATATATACACACACACACTGTATTTTGGTTATTTCACGTATTTTTATAAAAGATATTACATTCCTTTTGATTTGTATAGAATAATGTCAGCTGCAAGGAATTGGTTTCGCAAATGGAAAACGCTACCATGCATTCGGAGACGAAGACGACTACGTACGACTACCGGGAATCTGGAATCTCTGCGCCGTGACATCGAAACAGACGTTCACCTCCGAGCGATAGAGGATTTATTACAAAGTCTAGGAACTGATGCGGTACACGGCTTATCCACGACTGTTGCATGCGATCTTTGGAACAAAACTGGCCCAAATGAACTGACGCCCCCGAGAAAGACCACGAATGCATTAAGATTCTTACATCTATGTTTCGGAGGATTCTCATTGTTGATATGGGTATAAATATTCGAGGAACATACATGTATCATCGACAATACGACTGAATGGAAAATTAAACGTACAAATTGGTTAGGTAGGCGCTGTATTATGTTTCTGCAATTACGCCTTGGAGTATGGCACTTACGGGGAAGCTTCCAAGGAACATTTGGGACTTGGCGTCGTACTCGTCAGCTTAATTTTAGTAACAGCGATGTTCAGCCATTACCAGGAGTCGAAGAGTTCCCGAATTATTGAGTCGTTCCAGCAGATGTTACCGCAAAAGGCGAAGGTTCTGCGGGACGGCGAGAAAAAGGAATTGCCCGTAGCTGAATTAGTCGTTGGGGACATTGTCCTCTTGGAAACCGGTGACCGAGTACCCGCTGACATTAGGATTCTGGAATGTCAAGGTAAATTCGTATCGCTGCAGTTGCAACCGTAACTTTCTTATTTCTCAACGGAAAAAAGAAAAAAAACAAAAAGAGTCCTCGCCTTTCTCTTTGCGGACGCTCGAGATATCGTGCGACGTTTTTGTTTCAAATTCACTGAATCGTCCAATATTTGTCTGTATAATTAGATTAACTAAATTCATATCATGCAACGAAATTTCTTTTTCCTAGTTGTTTGGTTACACTTCTTTCTTTACAAGTTGGTTTCACTAGCTGTTACCAAGCATTCTGAAAAGTATATATATATATATAAAATTCAATACCTACATATTATTTTCAGTATATATACAGTATATATATATATATATTATTTTATATGTATATATGTATGTATATATACAGTATATATATTATTTTCAGTATATATATATACAATATATATATTATGTTATATGTATATATACTGTATATATATTATGTTATATGTATATATACAGTATATATATTATTTTCAGTATATATACAGTATATATATTATGTTATATGTATATATACAGTATATATATTATTTTCAGTATATATACAGTATATATATATATATTATTTTCAGTATATATATACAGTATATATATTGTTATTTTATATGTATATATATACATATTATGTATATAATATATATATATTATATATATTATATATATTATGTTATTTTATATGTATATATACAGTATATATGTATATATGTATATATTTTTTCAGTATATATAGTATACAGTATATATAATATAGTATATATCTATTTTCAGTATATATAGTATATAGTATATATATAGTATAGTATATATATAGTATTTTCAGTATATATATATATATATATATATATATATATTATTGTTAAGGTCTTAAGGTCGACAATGCTTCGATCACCGGAGAATCTATTCCACTTTTAAGAACAGGTAACGTTCACCCGACGAACAATCTGATGGAAGCGAAGAACATGGTCTTCTTTTCGACCGACATAGTGGAAGGTAAGTATTAATTTCTCATTCGGAATTTCCCGCAGTTTTACTCGAGATTTCTTGCATCGTTTTTTTCTTTCTCTCTTTTTTAATGTTTCGTTTGATGCACAACAGGCAGCGGGAAAGGAGTCGTGGTTGGCCGCGGTGACCATACGGTGATGGGTAGAGTTGCTAAACTAACATCAAAATTGGCGGCAAGACCGACGCCGCTCTCGCGCGAGCTTCAACGATTTATGAAATTGATCTCGTGTTGGGCTGTATTCCTCGGGATACTGTTCTTCACTTTGTCCACCGCGATAGGCTACAGTTGGATCAATTCGATAGCGTTTCTGATAGGCATAATAGTCGCGAACGTGCCGGAAGGATTGGTAGCTACCATGACCGTCAGCCTCACTTTAACAGCGAAGAGGCTGGCGAGCAAGAATTGCGTGGTGAAGCATCTCGAGGCTGTCGAGACATTGGGATGCACCGCTGTTATTTGCAGCGACAAAACAGGAACGCTCACGCAAAACAAAATGACCGTAAGTGTATACTATTGTATGTCTTTTTTTTACTACGTTTATCAAAAACTGTGTGATACCTCGTTTCAGTCTCTCATTGTCTGTGTTTGCTCAGGTCCGACACATGTGGTACAACGGTGAATTGCACGAGGTAATGGCTTCTGACACGTGGAGAAGATATACGAAGAATCCTGGATTTCATAACTTAGCCAGGGTGGCCAGTCTTTGTAATCGAGCTGAATGGGTGCCCTTATCCAAGGACATGCCTGTGCCACCGTTAAGCAAAAGGAAAATTTTAGGTGATGCTTCCGACGCTGCTTTATTAAAATGTATGGAGGTCCTCGTGAGAGGAGGTGCGGAAGCATACAGAAGAACTTGCACAAAGGTATAGCTAGGTTTGCAAATCCGATCGTTTGTCCATGTAACGATCATGGTTTTCTTTTTTTTTTTTTTTTTTTTGACTTTGGGNTTAGGTGTTCGAAATACCGTTTAATTCGACGGAGAAGTTCCAAGCCAACGTTTACGTGTGTGGCAAGAAGCACGTTGTCTTCTTAAAGGGTGCACCAGAAAGAGTTTTAGAACGATGCTCGACCGTAGCGTACGATAACGAAACAAGGAAGCTGGACGATGAAATCAAGAATGCTTATACGGAGTCTTGTTATATTCTAGCAAATAATGGTGAACGTGTACTCGGTTTTGCCGATCTCGATCTCCCCGTTTCTCCCTATTCGCCGGGTTACGTCTTCAGCGAGGATCCTCCGAATTTCCCCCTGCAAAATTTGAGACTAGTAATTCAGTAATTCGTGTTATTTCGTGTTATTTATCTACAACGCGTAACTCGTTTATTAGATCGGGCTGATATCGATGATGGATCCTCCGAGGCCAACGGTGCCTGACGCGGTATACAAATGCCGCTGCGCCGGAATCAAGGTGATCATGGTGACTGGTGATCACCCTGACACAGCGAGAGCAATCGCAAAGTACGTCGGCATCATCACCGATGATATCTTCCATCACGATCACAATGAAAGGAAGAATTCGATCGTGGTGACCGGAGTGGAGCTGCGAAGCCTCGACTCGCAGGAACTCGACCGTATCATAAAACAGTATCCCGAGATTGTTTTTGCTAGGACATCGCCCGTGCAAAAGCTTCAGATCGTAGAGAGCTGTCAACGACTTCATCTAATCACTGCGGTCACTGGTGACGGAGTCAATGACTCACCGGCACTGAAAAAGGCTGATATCGGCATCGCTATGGGGATTGTCGGTACATACTTTCTCCTATCTTATCGTCTGCTTATCTCATTAATCATTTGTCATTTTGACACGCGCGTTTCTCGTTAATAGGCTCGGACGTGAGCAAAGAGGTTGCAGATCTAATTCTGTTGAACGACGATTTTGCAACTATAGTTGCTGGGATCGAAGAGGGCCGAAGAGTGTTCGACAATTTAAAATCGAGTATCGCGTACACTCTAGCAAGTAACGTCCCGGAGATAACACCATTCCTGGCGTTCATTGTATTCGGCATTCCTTTGCCCATAGGCGTGATTTGTATATTGTGCATAGATCTTGGTACGGATATGTGGCCGGCCATTTCCTTGGCTTACGAGAAGTCTGAGTCAGACATTATGCTCAGGTGTGATCGATCATTTCACTCCAAAGATTTTTTTTTTTTTTTTTTTGCAAANATTTTTCATGTTAATCCTGACTCGTAGGAAGCCGAGAGTTCCATTGAAAGATCATCTCGTCAGCCATCGGTTACTCTTCACGGCTTACGGACAGATTGGCATAATCGAAGCTTGTGCCGGCTTCTTCACGTATTTCGTGCTGATGGCAGAACACGGTTTCCTACCGTATAAATTGCTAAATTTACGATCGTCGTGGGACAGTATCGTGGTGAACGACTTGGAAGATTGTTACGGCCAGGAATGGACGTACGAGCAACGAAAGATCCTCGAATATACCTGCCATACAGCTTTCTTCGTCAGTATAGTCATTGTCCAAGTTGCCGACGTGATGATCTGCAAAACCCGTCGCATCTCCATCTTCCATCAAGGCATGAATAATTGGGTACTTAATTTTGGAATGATATTCGAGATAACGGTAGCCTGCATCGTTTGCTACGCTCCTCACATGGACGAGATCCTTAGAACTTATCCATTGATTTTCGAATGGTGGTTACCTGGTGTACCGTACGCCGTGATTATCCTCACTTACGACGAGCTTAGGAAGCTTTGGATTAGAAGGAATCCCGAGGGATGGTGGGGCCGTGAGACCTGTTACTAAACTTCAAAAAAACGAACATAACATAATTCAATTTGCCAATCGATTCTGATGGTATGATAGAACAAATTTAAAGAAAAAAAAAGAAAAAACATTTCAGATTGTACATATACATGCAGCAGATGAAATGAAATGAAAATAGAATCGATAGAGAGAACACCAGGAATATACTCGATCGACGCGAGTATGCAGAAGAGCAGTGGTTTCCTTTTGGTTCTACGTCGAGGTTCGAGTGTTGTAACCTCGTGGATGGGAAAGTGGGGGATGCATATAAGACTGTGGGACCCTCTCGATGCGATCCAGTAGTCTCTAGTCATCAATTCCTTCACGTACGAACAGCTGTGACTTGATTCTGATACAGAAGACGAAAAGAGCATACATTTATCCGTACATTCACGATCTCCGTCAGGATGAAGACGGAGGTATTATATCTACTGGTCTGTCTCGGTGAGTCATCCTTTCGTTCCAGCAACATTTCAATCTTCATCTTTAAGCGTTTCCACTCGTTTAAACTTTCTAGTTTCTAGCAGACATAAGTCGCATTCATCCAGAGGAGTTCCTACATAAACTTAGAAAAAAGTACTTGCACTTTTGAAGGACTTCATTGTAAAATGAAAGGAAACAGTTAAAATGATACCCAGTTTGACTAGTGACCTTTAACCGTGGTATTGTCTTACTTCTCACAGACTACTCTTGATCACATAAGTTGTAGCCTTAATATACATGCATATTGATCCAATGATATCATTAGAATCCGTACGATTCATTCATTATTTGATTGGCACGTAAATGTGTAATTTCTATCTAACTACGAAACAACTTACGCCATCGTTTGTTGTTGAGAAATCAGTGTCGTATGGAAAGTTTGATTTCAACAGATTTCAAATTTGACGGAGAAATCGACAGAGATCGATATCGGTCAGCTAAAACTTTTTTCCTTTTTTTTTTTTTTTTTTTTTTTTTTTTTTTAAATATATAAAATTCCTCTTGCCTAGTAAAATCAGTTAAACGTGTTCGAAGGCTGTACAGAGTGTTGGAAAGTGAACAGGTCCGATTAAACGACATTTAAGTTCTGATCAAGACACGCACCGAGTGACCGGGCACTTTCTCGCTTTCTTCTGCTCGCGAGGTCGACCGGCACGGCGTTTACGGTACTACTGGCGTTTATTCAGGGACGCAAGGCGTCGCGCTGCCTTGAAAAATAAGTCGACCCTCTCTTGCCATTCACCGTTTTTATCCTCTCGTTGTACTTTTTTTTTTTTTATTCAAATTCACGTACAGTTTCCCGCAGAGGAAGACTTTTATTACCAAATCGAGATTAGAGGAAAATTTATTTACTTATTTATTTTTTTTCTTTCTCTGCCAAGAGGCACGCTACTGAGAAAAGACTCGACTACATTCGAGATGAAGTCGTAACAATCGAACGTGTTCCAGGCGTTGTCACCGCCCTGACGAGGAAGCAAGAGGCGCTCGAGCAGAATCGTAGGAAAGTGGCTCTGCCAACGTTGCAAAAAAAGCAGCCACCTACACGAGTGGAGGAGCAGGAGGAATACGAGGACGAGGAAGAGCTTCCGGATCAATGTCCCGAACCTAACGGCTACTTCCCGGACGCGGGACAATGTGACAAATATTACGACTGTCGAGATGGCAAAGTTATCGAGAAATTATGTCCAGATGGCCTTGTGTTCAATGACTTTAGCCCTCAACACGAGAAGTGCGACCTGCCGTTCGGCATTGATTGCACCAAGAGGCCAAAATTACGTAAGTACTGCTTTGCAGTGATGTTTGCAATATCGTTTATACTTCAATAAATTCGTCTCATCCACAGAGAAGCCACAACCTTCGCCACACTGTCCGAGAATGCACGGCTACTTCGCTCACGAGGATCCGAGAATATGTAATACATTCTATTACTGCGTCGAAGGAAAGTTCAATATGATCACATGCCCAGATGGCCTGGTCTTCTCGGAGAAGACAGGCATCTGCAATTGGCCGGACGAGGCGCAGAAGAAAGGTTGCGGTTCCAGGGAATTATTTAACTTCACGTGCCCCAAAGTGGACGAGTCTATTGCTGCTACCCATCCTCGGTATCCCGACACGGAAGACTGCCAGTATTTCTACGTGTGTGTGAACGGTGAGATACCTAGAAGAAGCGGTTGCAAATTAGGCCAAGCTTTCGACGAACGTACTGGGAAATGTGACTGGGCGAGGAAGATACCCGAATGGTACGCTACAAATAATTAACACGTTCCGCGCCAAGCTTTTTTTGTCTTCTGTTGTCGTTCAGGTCATCATTTGATATTTTGACTGAAGGTTGATATATTATCACACAATCTTTCATTACACCATCAATAAGTAGTTCTCTTGTTTAGAGTAGCTATCACATTGCAATATTACCACTTGTGGTACACGTGGCCTGAAGATCAAATTTAACGTGTACCACCGGCGGTACACATGGCACGGAACGTGTTAACAGTTGTCAGAAATTCTTCAACACATTTTTTACGCTTCTGTGAAATTTCAGCAAAGACTGGTACAAAGGTCAACTAACCGACGAGGAGCTGGACGCCTTAGAAAATCCACCGCCGAAGCCGAAACCTTCTGGCGGGCATAGCAGAAGAAAAGGCGCCAAACCAGCGGCGTGAATTTCAGATTCAAGTTCATGCTAATGTTCATTGACATACTTATCAAGTATTCCCTGGAAAATAAAACATTTTTAATACATGTCTCTTTCCTCGTAACGTAGGAACGAAATTATAATTATTAATTATTATTAATAGAAATTATTAATATTTTCTAATTGTTATACGATTGCATAATTCTCGTATATTCGTGTGAGTTTTCATTCTTCATCTGTTATCAATCATTAATATTTCTCCACACCATCGTATTCAGAGTAACAAATTCTTGAAGATTGTTGACCTGACCATTTGAGACTTTTATGTAAAATCATTTTAAATATTAGATAATACTCTCTCACTGAATGCACGATGAAAATTTCTACAATCACACAAGCTTTCTACAAAGAAGTCAGTAGAAGTTCTTTCAAGCTATTTGTATCCATACAAGTGTTGAATACTTTTGTTCGCTTTTCTTTCAGTGAATACGAAACGCGTATAAATTTTCGTGACCAGTGAAAGTAATCGAAGTCTGAAACTTCTCCTCGCATGTTTCACGGTAAAACGTTAACGAAATCTGCTCGATCGATCAGTGTGTCTACGTGCAACGCCTTCACGATACATTTAATTTGGTGCCGTTTTCGCAATGCTAGAATCGACGAAATTTTACATAACGTTAAAGTAATGTTAGTTTCGTATCAAACTTTCTTCCACTCTATACTGATTGCCATTATTTTCAATTCAGATTCCTCCTACCATCTGTTACACTTTAGTGCTTTATAGGTGCAGTATTCTCAATTATTGCAAGATTTATTCACTGATTTCCGATATTTCCAGGCGTTATAATGAATCAGAAATGATTAAAGTTTCAGTTCTTCTTTATATTTATTGGTGTAAATTTAACTTTTTTTCCTCAGCACTTTTTATAGTCAGACTACTCTGACTCTTACTACTGTTGAAATTTTTTATCATCAATTGGATCAATAACTTCAATGAATAGATTATTATTTTTAGTTTACATCATTTAAGAAAGATTTGTATCTACGACTTATTCTTTTTAAATTTAGTCAATCTTCACTAGAATGGCTTAATAACTATCCTCCATTTGATCATATAATAAATGAAATTCCAATCCTGTTCATCAATAAAATTAAAAATATCTTCAATACTTAAATTAATTTAATATGGCAGAATAGTGCTTTGAATTTAAGATTCAAGAATAAAATTTAAATTTTTGTTAAAAATTTCAACATGATATATATATATATATATATATATATATATATATATATATATATATATATATATATATATATATATATATATATATATAAAAACTCATATATAATACNCTATTGCAAGATATATAAGACAGAATTAAAAGTTGAATGAAAAAGTGCAATAAAAGAAGAGCAGAAACTAGGAGAAAAACAGAGGGAGAGGAACAAGAAGGAAATTCATAAACTAAATGATTTGATATTATCTAGTATCATTATGAATATGTTGAATAGAAATGAAAGTTGTAACATATGCCTGGATTTCGAAACACAATGGTCACTTGTAAAGATTGTGGTAGTTTCAATTTTTCTGCGTATTAAATAGCGAAGGACGTCGAAGTGAGAGTAAACGGTGGAAAAAAAAGGAGAGAAAAAAAGAGGAAGAAGATGAACAGCGTCGATCCGATCAATCTTGATTCTAGACGGTTATCCACATCTATGAAAATGAAAGGAAAGTGGGGAAGAAACATTGGACGTAGTGGGGACCAACGGGGTATACATCGTGGCGAGTTGCCGAAGAGCTGCAGTGTTTCGCGGCGGAGACACCATTTCGAAGGGAAATCGAAAAAGTATAGATTATCGTATCTCAGTGACACAGTGTATGGAATAAACTTTGCTAGATTATCCAAATTGAGAGAATAAAGGATAAAAATATGATCGCAGCGTCTTTTCTAACGACATTGGCTATGGTTGCCACAGCGTGTAAGTACTGCGTTTTGAAATAACTACTGCTTAAAATGATAAAGAGAAATTATAAAGAAACATTTCTTCTCACTATTAAAGAATATTAATTATTCAAATTTTTATTTCGCATACGAACGATTATATTATATTTCCAATAAATAAGGAAATTATTTTCTTTTATATTATTATTATATTTTTTTTATACTTCGCTCGTACTAATGAAAATATATATTTTCGTAAATTCAGAAGTAATCCGAGCAAGGTTTCTTGAATTTACTTTGCATCTATCCAACTGAAAGAGTACGCGTTAATTACTCGAGAAGTAAAAGAATCGTTTCACTGAAACAGATCTCAGACTTTCTCTTCATTCCTCGGCCGCACGATTTGCCACAGCTTCTGAAACACTACTGAATTTCCAGCATTATAATCATCGCGTAAAACCGGCAAAATTTCATAACTATTTAAATATCTAAAACTTGTTGCCCCATCCAGCGGGGAGAAATGATCTTTCAGTAATCCTAAAGATATTAATTTCACCTGGAGAGTGTATGCAAGAGACAGTCGGACAGTAAACTTTCTAAAGCGTAAATGTCAGGTCTGCTACTCGCTGGATTGCGTAAGTGGTTATCGTCTGTGAACACATGTAAAACCGAGAAATTACACGATGAAATAAAACAATACCGATCGAGATTGAGATTTATGGGGCAGAAGGAGAAGTTAGGCTGGTTCAACTACCTCGCTACCATGCTACAGGCACTTCACGCCAAGCTACTTTATATGCTTCTTGAAGCGTGGCATTGATTTCCGGTATATCTTGCAAAAGTAAATGCCGCCAGTAACGTGGAGAAATTTAAGAAATTTGTTCCAGTTTCTTTCTCTCTTTGCGTTCTCGACTTCACAGAGAGTGAAAACAAGTCACCTGGGTCATTTTCACCTATCTGCCCAATTTCCCTGTGATAAAATATCCCGTTTAAATAACTTTTCTCATTTATCCTTTCACTATGATCTTCGTATATATTTCACGTGATTTTTAATATTAATCGAATTGCCATAAACACTCTGAAGTTTTCACTATACAATAGAAACCTGGCGTTGAAATATCTGAGAAATGAAAGAAAGTGAAAGTTTTATATTTGTGAATGTACGCGGACGACCAACAAATCGGCGTCTCTTAAATAAACATTGCGTTTGAAAAAGAAAACGGAGGAAATTTCATTAGTGCATAAAAAGAGATACACTTTCATTTATGTGAAATTTGTTACAGACGGTGCATTCAATTGCCCGAGTAAAGATGGCCAGTACGAGGATTCAAAGCAATGCGACAAATACTATGAATGCATCGATGGCATTGCCAGGGAGAAGCTTTGTCCAGATGGATTGGTCTTTGATCCGCTCAACCGTAAAGTGAACAAATGCGATCACGTGTTCAACGTTGATTGTGGAGATCGTCTTGAATTACGTAAGATCATCGTTATTATCACAACATACTCTGAAAAGTTATTAAGATAGTTATTAAAAATAATTCTCAAAGTTACACAAGAATTTAGTAATTTCTTTTATTAATAACGTTAAACATAAACTCTGAAAATAATCGTGATTTGATTATTTTCTATAAATGAATAAACATCTTGAATATAAATATATTTCTATAAATGAATAAATACCTTGCAATAAATATCTGTATCAAGTGTTGAAGTTTATTCGTTGGAATAAAATTGAGTGC
This sequence comes from Lepidotrigona ventralis hoosana, assembly GCA_002806875.1. NCBI lineage: Eukaryota > Metazoa > Arthropoda > Insecta > Hymenoptera > Apidae > Lepidotrigona > Lepidotrigona ventralis. Next base: position 26,144 of record NIPQ01090792.1, read on the forward strand.
GACACGTTATGCGTGTCATTGGCTTCTGCGGTTTAATGCCCTTGACATACAGGACTCGATAACGATGAAAGTGCTCTCGACATTATTTATGTTTCTTTCACCGGTTCAGAACCACCTCAACCGACCAAGAAGTGCCCGCGAAGAAACGGTTTCTTCGCTCATCCAGATCCGTCTGTTTGCAATATCTTTTACAACTGCATTGACGGAGAAGCTATCGAGATTACGTGCACCACTGGACTACACTTCGATGAATATAGTGGCACGTGTGTGTGGCCTGACAGCGCTGGTCGAGAAGTAAATACCGTCCTTTAAACGTATACAATTTGACATTCATTGCTTTAGACTTGAAGCTGGGAATATTCCATAATTTTTATATGGAAAATATATATTTGATAGTGTATATAATAAATGAAAAATGATGTGTACCGTAGCAACAATCTGCCCTGTACAGACTATGTACATATTTCTATATTTATTTCTGTAGGGATGTGGTGTAGTAGACAAGAAGTTGAAAGATGGTTTCGAATGTCCGAAAGAAAGTCAGGTCGACACTAGAGGAATGATTGTCGATCACCCTAAATTTGCCCATCCAGATGATTGCCAGAAGTTCTATGTCTGCTTGAATGGAGTAACGCCACGTGAACAAGGTTGTAGCGACGGCACTGTCTACAACGAGGACCAGCAAAGATGCGATGCACCTGAAAATGTCCCCGGCTGGTACGTATAGTGATTAATTTAAAAAAAAAAAAAAAATACGTGTAAATTTATGTAGTTATAAAGAAAATTTAATTAAAAAATTATACCTTTTTTTTCGTAGTGAGGATTGGTACAAGGACGATGACAAGAAACCATAAAAAACCTTCTGAATTTATGTGTCCCGCATCGGGATTCTCGATATCATCATAAAATCACATCATCCTTGTTCAACGCGTAATCATTCATAATTAATAAATTTTGTTTCATCTTATTCACGTTAGCTCTTTTGGTATTTTCTTTCATCGCTTATCCCAACTTATTTTACAGTATTATTGACAATCAATATAATATATTTCTTAACAGCCAATCTGTATTATTACACGCTCGTTATCTGCTCTGAGAAATATTAGCAGGGAAGCTGGTTTGTACAGATTTTATAAGACCCGAGTATAGAAATATGTACGAAATGTCTTTGAGTTTCCTTTCGTAACTAACGAAGCGTATCGGACGTAACTTTCTCCTGGACACTTTATCGTTTTTTTATTCTTAAATTCATCGACAGAAGACTTTCGTGCTGACGTACTTTTTATACGCATATATTTTCTGTCCAATGTATGTCGAGCGTTTGATTTCTACTCAATATTTGAGATAAATTAATAAGAGTGTGTGAAATTAATTAAACACCAGACTGAAATTATTGCCAATATTGGTTGCTTACGAGCTGTTTAAAATATCGAGATGATACATTCTGCATGTACATTCTATAATTTCATCGTGTAAAAGATACTTGTGACAATTATAAACAGAGAGATAGGTATGACCAATCTAAACTTTCCGAACTGTTTCCTGATTACATTGTACTTGTGTAATTGCACGGCATTCATTTATACCCGATTCAATCTAAGCTGAAATTTCTTGCGTATAGCAAGGATCAGCTGAATCTGGCTTGATTGTAACAGTACCTTAAAGTGCCGTGTACAGAGAAAGGGAAGCAGGAACTCTCCGCTCTGCAACAGTTAAAATTTAATCGTGATCGAGTTACTCATAAATAAATTATCAGTTTTTGGATGGCTATAAAAATTAATAACACATTCGTTCGACGTTCCCGCATGAAAATATCATGTCAAAAGCAACAGTTCCATAATATTTGCAATTTCTGAAGAATGATTTACGAATCAGGTTATGATAGGAACGGTGCATTTTCGCAAGGATATTAGGAAATCACTGGTTACCACACGTGTTTGAAAAACGTTTATATCTTCTGGATTAAAGGTTAGGACATATTTCGAAGAAGAAAATTATTTTTCTCTACGACATTGACTAAGAACGGAACAAACATGTCATTACATGTGATTTTGTGTCTCATGTTCTGAAATACCGACCATGAAAAAACACAGAGTGTTTCTTACGCCCTCTATAATTTGCTACAGTGAATTATATCCAACTGAATCGTCACATAGACGATAAAATCAACAGCATTGTCCTTACGAAACGGTCAACTGCAAATATACGATGATTTTGAAACAGTATTTAGCATAATAGAAAAGTTTTGTTTAATATAATTACATATTACTAAATTGAATAAGTTGAACTCATTAAATTTTGAACTTAAAACGATATGATGTAAAATCGAGACACTTTATTTTAATTTAGATAAAAGTTTAATATAAAAAATAGAATTAAAGATACTTTGATAGATTGATTGTTTTGTTTAATAAACAAAAAAGATTTAAAAAAGAAATTGTTTTATTTTTTTGTCTCGAGTTACACAATGTATATTCATAAAAATGCGCGCTTAAGTAAAGATTACAGCGCCAATAAAACGGTGAAATGTGCAATTAAAAAATGTATGGTTCTCTATCTATATGTATTGGAATGCAATAATATTTACGAGTGTCAAGTTTAGGCGCGAAACATAGCAAAAGTACTTAGTATTATTCCGAAGTTTCTACATAAAGTATAATTATTTTAATTTACGTTAATACTTTTTAGATTCATATTTGCGTTATCGAGCACGTTTGCGATTTAGCTTTAGCTTAACAGTGAGCTTTGTTTGAAAGAGTTATTATATATGTATATTCAATTTAGTTCCTTGGTTAGAAATTTGTATCTATAAATACGTGTGTATTTAGAAAGAAATGTGTTGTATGTGTTCTTATGTCCTTATATAAGTGTGATTTATTAAAGTATTTGAATAAGTCTTCGCTTAACATTATATTATAAATATGCGATTGAATATATTCTTATTTGATACACTTTTTGCTTTTCCGTAAAACAGCCATATTGTGTTCGTTTGACCCCC
>NIPQ01090793.1:0-11783 GCA_002806875.1 Lepidotrigona ventralis hoosana
GAGTAATTAAAATTACTGGTGTAGATAAGTTTCATATGAAATGCAGTGACACGGGAACTGCATCTGAAAATAGTCCTAGGAGTAGTTCCAGGCGGCGCGATGAGATGGTTTAAAATTGGCATAAAACTAGGCTACATTCCATCCGAACCTGAAATATTCTAAGCGCATGCAATCATTGTGCAATTCTCACTCTTAGCGTGTGACTACTCCTGTATATAAATAACGTCATTATCAGCAATATCGTTGTTAACTTGTTGCTTGAAAGTTTCATCAATCCATATTAAATTGCACTGGAGGAGATCAGGACACGCTGATACGTCTCTCAGTTTTTAACATTAGCAATTTTTGTTTCCTGGCCAAATTCGTCTTCTACAGTTTATTCGTGTCGAGCGCATAAATAAATTTGTTAAAATTTCACAAATTCACATTCACATCGAAAGAGATAGAAAAAAATCATAAATTATTGATTTCTCTGCTTCAAACGGTGTGTCACACATCAGTATTTGTAATATAGAAAGAAAATTCACATACTTTGACTATATCCTACATTCTGACATTGTTTCAGAATTTTAATATATTTTCGATCTTCATGATCATCGATACGATAAAAATCGTACGTTAGATGTATTTGAATAATGGCATATAATGTAATAAAAAAGAATTACATGCTGCCTAATAAAAAATGATTGCAATGATTATAAAAAAAATTTTTATAAATCTTGAAAAATTTAGAAAGAAAATATTTAGGCATTCCGTTTTAGATTCACTTGCATACCAAGAATCTATACACTACATCAACCTATCCTACAGGAAATCATTATGTAACAATATTTGCATAAAAATATTTGGAAAATATACATATACATGAAACGTAATTACTAAACTGCCGATTTTTATACATAAATTCATATTTTTATACATAAAATTTAGAAAGTGGAATCTAGATAGAAAACTGACTTCTATATTAATTATTGTATAAAATATTACACTTTTTGCACAGAGATATTTCATATATTTTTACATATATTTCATGAATTTCTGTTCATTTTTGCATAATTCTTCAAATTTCTCACAAATGGATAAAAATCCGCAGATCCAACGATTGTAATTCTCAAATGATTTCGAAATCGAAGCTATTTCTGCATATAAAAGCATTTAAAAATTAAATTTGCTTTAGCTGAGCAAACTAATGTTAAAAACATAATAAATGTCTGATTATTTCTTTTGTTAAATTTCCATGGAATAAGAAAGATTTTATTACCGAGATTAGTAATATGTGTATGTTTTTCTTTTAGGTCAATATATACTATTGATTCGATGAAATATAGAAAATAAAAATTAGCATGACAATAATTGTTCCAAACATGTTGTTCCCATACAATAAGTCTACTGTATTTCAATTTTTTCTTAACTTTCAATACTTCACAAAATTATAAGTTCTCGGTGGAGTAAGAAGCAAAGTTTCGAGTAAATTTCTGGGAGAAATTCGAATAATGTGTATCGGCTAAGAGTAAATTACAAACGAAACAGGTTAAATCTCTATAATTATGAATTAAATTACTATAGGTGACTCTCTTTACACGGTAAGAATTTTTCTAAAGCATTAATAAATAGTAACGGACAATCTAGTTTTAAAATTAAGTTAATTGCACGTTCTTTAACTCGCGAGGATTACGTAATGACAAACTAACAATAAGTGGAAACGACTGTTTGATGGATGTGTGCGAAATGAAAGAATCATTGATATCGAGAAATGGAGATAGTAACAGAGGACTTATTGTTTAAAGGCGTAATTTCTGAGCTTTATGGGTTTTGGTAGTTCCTTAGCGGCAGTGGTTTTGTTTGATAGGATTTTTGGCATTTCCAGAACTGATGGTAGACTTGTGTCCTCTTGTGGATTCAACCAACTCGTTCTGAAATCATAAAAAAAGAATGTAAATCGTGTTCTACAGCCTTTGAAGGCCATGAGAAGTTTCAACAATTTTTAAGTTTCAACGAATTTTAACTGCAAATTTCATATATCAAATTTTTTTTTTACATGGAACATATCGCGTAAATAGAATCTCGTAAAAAAAAAATATTACGGTGAAAAATCTGTATATGTTATAAAAAATATTCGTTTCATGTGTTTTCCGCAAAAAAGAAGAAATAATAAAAATTCAGAAAAAGCGAAGTAAATCCTTTTAGTTGATGTCAGTGGAAAATAAATCAGTCCAAGTTAAAAAAGAGTGATATACAATTAAGTAGGGATCTGTGTTTCAGTGAAATATAGTAAATTCAATAATTCTGACTGCATGAAATGAAATCACATAAGGTGATACTGCGTATAAAAAATCCACGTAAACAAAAAAATTATTTACCGCGTTAAAAAATCCGCGTAAACAATGGAATATTTTATCACGTATATAATAATTCTGACTGCATGAAATGAAATCACATAAGGTGATACTGCGTATAAAAAATCCACGTAAACAAAAAAATTATTTACCGCGTTAAAAAATCCGCGTAAACAATGGAATATTTTATCACGTATAAAAAGTACCACGTAAATCGGAAAATGAACGCATTTTGAATATTTTATATATTTGTTTATATTATGTGCATTTTGTAAAATTTTGCAAAACCTTTAGTCCAACATCGTTGATAATTTTCACATTTATATTTTCTAATTTAAATCTTTCACACGAATGACAGATTTTTTAAAATCTTTGTTCTCTTTTCAGAAATCTGTGCTAGTGTTTAACTTCATTAAATCGAAGCCTCAAGTTTTATAAAAAATGTATTGGAATTTGATGATCTAGCTTTTTTAAAGAAAAAAAAAAAACATGTTGAATTTGATAAGTTTCACGCTTCAAATCGACGTTTAATAAATATAATTTAAATTTTAGTTACTAAATTCTGAATGATTTCATATAAATCAACNATTTAAATTTTAGTTACTAAATTCTGAATGATTTCATATAAATCAACATATGCGTATTGCGTTATTCTATTTTAATATAAGTATCATAAATATATCTATAATATATTTCACATAGTATGTTATTTATCGATTTAGGTCTCTTGATTTCTATTTGAAAATATACTCGATTTACAAATACTCGATTTTACAAAATTCAGTTCCAATTTCAAATTGGGAAAGCTTCGAATCGTAATTTTTAGAGATTAAATTGAGATCGAAGGACAAAGTATTTTCAATCTGCAGAAGATTGCGTAGATTCAATTATATTGCTTTGTATCTTATCAACTAACATTTTGATGCATTGGTGAACATCGATAAGAAACTTTATTCATATCTCAGGAAATGCTCAAGCTATTATTTCACTATAATACTCAATTATCAAAGGATAAAACGCTTTCAAGAAACAACGATTACAAGGTTTTGACTGCTTCATCAGAGAAAGAAAGTCATCTTAATTCACCACTGAATTATAGTAAGAAGAAACACTCTTCGTTCATATTTTAGATAATGTTAAAAACTCGAGGGAACTTTAAATTTCGCGACATTTACTTATCAAAAGATACAGACACGTTGCAAGGATCTATTTAAAAATTAATAAAAAAAAAAAAAGAAAAATGAGGAAATCTTGTAAGATTATGTCTATAATAAATATTTCTTATCTTATGTATACATAGATTAAGATAAAAATCTTATCGAACAGTATAGACAGAATTTCGAGAACACTTTATCTATTGTAAATATCAACATACTAGGAAGTACAATCACATACTAGAAAATTATGCAAAGAGAATAAAAAACATATCTACCCATTGTTAGCTTCAATCTCTTCCGACAAGGTGTCATCAAGTTCTTCAGCCGCGTCATCCCCTGTTACACCATCGAACGATTCATTTCTCGTGTGATCTATTATCTCAACGTCTGTATTGTTCCGATTTCCATCGATAACCTGGTGATTCCTCACGGAAGTCTCGATAAAGATCTGATCGATCAACGTCTCGTTACTAGTTGTTTTGTGCCTCTCTTCAGCATTATAGCCAGTCTGATCCTCTATAGTGTCCGGATATCGATGCAACACGTTCTTTTCGTAATAATACTGACCAGGTTTCCTCAATCTGTTATTACCTGTCTGGTGAGCCAATGGTCTCGGAATCTCGCTGCTAACTCGATTCTCTATCCTGTCGATGTCACGTTCGCCTTCGCTCACCGTGGGTTCCGTCATGATTGTCATACTGTGGGTCTTCGATGAAAAATTCTCTGATTTATTCGCTTGATGATCGCTAATCTGTTGCGCGGGTCTGTAAGTAGAAGTTGAGTGAGACATTGTATTATAAGATCCGTCAGACTCTTCATCACTTGTAACAGGCCTTGCAGAGGAACTTATGTACACGGTGTTGGGATTAATGGTGCTTCCTTTGTTATTTAGGCTTGTGGTAGGTCTAATGGGAAACTCAGTTTGATAACTCGAGCCATAATCAATCTCTGTTGGCTTCCTATTTGGTTCTTGATAAGGTCTGGAATGTTGATCATTTGTCACTTTGTCCTCGGTCTTCTTGTGAGAAGAAACGCTGGGCCAAGTGGTGTGTCTATTTGGATGAACTTGGTTATTGGAAGGTTTGTTATAATTATTTTCAGAGTCTTGATAATCCTGTTGCACGTATGAAGGTTTCGTATATCTATTTAGATAATCTTGTTGATTACCAGAAGGTTTGCCATACTTATTTAGAGAGTCTTGCTGATTACTCGAAGCATATTTGTTTTCAGTGTCTTTCAGGTAATTCTGTGGATCCTCTGAAGTATAGCTCGAAGCTTGTTGATTAATCAAAACTACAGGCCGATATTGAACTTTCTGCCAGATATTTATTCTATTTCCTTGGTCATTATTCTTTAACGAATCGTAAACAGGCCTGGACGACGATTGACTCTGATAATGTGAATGCTCTGACAAACCATAGACAGGTTTCAACCATGGTTGACTCTGATATTGTGAATTAGGCCGCGAATTCAATTTAGATCCATGATCCTGTGGTTTATAATTTACAACGTAAGCGTTCACATTTTCAGGAGGTCTCTGAGTAGTCATCTTTTGGAAAATCGTATAATAAGTGTACAACGTTGGCCTTGGACTCGATCCGGGAAAACTATCAAACACCACCTCGCTATCGTAACCTGATCTGTATCCTTGGCTCAAAGGATTAGGATTATTCGGATCTCTGAAACTATACGGAACATAAAAATCGTTGTTAAGCATAGGATTTCCCAAAGGATGCGTTATTATTACAGGCCTCATTGCAGGGAACGTTGGGACAGTATTCTGTTGCGTTTGTTGGTTCAACGAAGGATTCACCATTATACTGGACCCATGAATAGCGTCATTCAGAAAGACAGGCGAATTAATAGCGTTATTCTGAACAACTATGGTTATGTTGTCCGATGGCCCGACAGGTTTCTTCACAACAATCCGATTTTGCTGGTGGACGTTCGTCTTCGGAGGATTTAAATTATGAGTGCTTGAATTAGCAGGAGTTTTTGCATTTGTTGACACATTCTTCTTTATTTTATCGAAGATTCCTATCCTCTTGAATTCTGGAGGTCTCTCTGCCCAGAATTGTAAATTCAACTGACCAACGATAGGATCGTTGCAAGATATACGTTGATTCTTCAAAGTGTCCTGCGTGAGGAATACAAACGGTTGAAGAGTTTCGATATTGTCCATAGTTGCGCAAAGAACTTGAGCCAGAGTGACTCTTCGGATTTGCTGGAGCTGGCCAGCCGTGAAACTACCTTCTTGGCGGGAATTCTCGTACCAAAATCTATCTCCCCGACGTATGTTGCTAAATTGTTGTCCAATTATGCAAGCAAACGTGGGGCCAACCAGGCCACCCCTCACTGATTTCTCTGCCAGCCCACCGGTAAATAAATCAATATCTTCAACGGACGAATAGGCTGATCGAAGTTTTGTTACTGCGGTCGGCGGCATAAATCTCTCCAAATCGTCGAAGTTCTTTATCGGAGACAGAGCGCACGGTTTTCTCCATTGTACGTACGGAGGAATTCCGTGGTCTCTGCCTCGTTGAATGTTGATGGAGGCTAGATCCATCCCAAAGGGGAATGATGGCGTTTGGAAAAGATGGTTGGTTAGTTCTTCGCTTATGTGCTCGTCTCTTCTCTGGGCGTTCTGGTTGATTAAACCCAGAATAAGGCGATCCACTGAACCGGCTGTTTCCAAGTTCCCTGGATTCGTGAACTCGTTGTGCATGGACACGTCTACGAAAGAGAAGAAATTGCGGAGTTTTTGGCATTTTATTTCACACTTCGTCGCTCTCTTGGGGTTTGAAATTTTAATCACGGGATTTTATATCGTATTCCATGATTCTGTAAGATTCTGACTATAAAGATATTTTCAAAATTTACCGATTGAGTCTTCTGAACGTTAATTATAAGATTTGTTTATATTTTGCATTTTAATGTCTTCTTTAAGGTTTTCTTCCAGGATTTATTTCATAACATAGTTGCTTGGAATCTTTACTATTAAAGTAGAAATTTTTTGGATTTTAGTTATAGAATTTTTCACATTATATATTTTAGTTCTGTGACATTTTTGTAATTTTCGACGATTAAAATAGGAATTTTTTAATCTCAATTATGGAAATTTTTGTATTAAAACATTTCATGATTTTCTAAGATTCTGACTGATAAAATTTTATACTTCATAGTTTTTTCTAAGACTTTTTACTATTAAAGCAGACATTCTTTGAATTTTAACTATAGAGTTTTTTATATTTTACATCGTAATCAGTGATTTGCTATGAAGTTTGTTTATTTGAATTTTTATATTTCACATTGTATTCCACAATTTTCTAAGTTTAATTTTATTTCATTCCGACTTCAGAACAGTAGAAATTTCTGACTTGTTAAAGTAGAAAAAACTTTTCAAACTTTAATCGTGAAATTCTTTATCTTTCAAGTTCAATCCCTAGGCTAAGATTTTCTAGAATTCTTCTCTATTAAAATATACTGACTATTGAAAATTGGTTGATGATCGCTAGTGAATCGAACGAAGCTTTGTTGAACCAGAGAGTGACCAAAGCGATAGGCAGCCGTAGAAAATCCGTTCGCGATGGTTGGATTCACTGTTGGATCGTAATCCTCGTAATAACCTTTCTTCAGAAGTTCGAGGTCGAATATTTTCATCACATCCTGACCTGGAATATTTCGATCTTAGTTAACTTTATTTTTATATTATTTCTCAGTTTTGTAATTAATAATAAAAACAATCAAAATCATATATATATATATATATATATAATTTCTCTTAGAAATTTTATACATTTCGATCGTATTCGTATGCCTTTTTTTAGAGTTGTTCCAAAAATCCGTGCAAAAACTATCAATTAAAAATTTTGCAAAAACTCTCTTACATTTAGTATATTTAGTGAAATATTTAGCAAATCGATCAAAAGCAAAAGAAAGAAGAAAAATTATATCTCAAACGTATAAAACTAGCTGATCGTCATTGCGTTGATATAGAAATCCACCAAGTGGTTCGAGCAAATTGGGTCTCAATTTAAACGTTCAATTCACCAAGAACAATAGGCAGAAACTCCCTGTAGGTGATATGCTGGACAATAGCGGCGACGATTCTCCGGGATTCTTGAAATAGTTTCTCGTCGCTCCAATGAGCATTCAACGCGGCAAGTTTCGTCGCGATTCTATTGTGCAGCCTCAAAAAAGCTACGTGAAGAGACGTGAGGGCAGGTTGCTCGCCAAGCCGGCCATCTCCAGCTCTGAAGCAGTTTGTGGATAACGACCCACGTCTGCAGAGATCGGAATCCAGTTTCGGTAGCACTGGCCTCTGCGATTCAATCTTCCCGTATTGTAACAAACCTGTAGATTAAATCGAATATACGACTTTAATGTGACATAGTCTGCAGTCTTAGAGAGAATCTTTTTTTTTTTAAATTGAACCTTCTTTTCTAATTTCAATTTAGCTACTTCCCTGAGATTCGATGTACGTTTATATATTTTTATTCGGGTAAACTTTCGTTGAAAAATTTTATGCAAAAAAGTTTTCAAATTTCAAATTTGTTGTTTAAATAAATTTTGGAAGGAAATACAAGAATTCAGAAATATATGAAATATATGAAAGCCTACAATTCAAATGACAGAATTTTCAAATCCTTTATTAAATTTTAATTCAATAAAAAAATTGTAATAAAAATTAAAAATTTATCAAGACACGTGGATCTTTCAAAAAATTCCGATTCTACCTGTATTAAAAATCAAATGTATTTAATTATGATATTAACACAGTATGATAATTACAAAATAGTATAATACAGCGAACTATTGCCCTTAAATTGATTTATGCGTATATAAATTCTTGTTATAACATAGTCTTACCATTTCGAAATAGTCGTAAAGCGTCACTTTGAAAAGCGTTGCTGCTATATACCGTCGAAGCATCCAGGTAACTTGTCACCTGTGATAATTGCTCTCTCGGGCCAAATTCGCAGTTTTCTTTCGGCGCTGAACCGCTTCGAACGAATTCTAAACATCTGACACCCAAAGGGCCGAAGAAACTGTCCTGCGTGCTTACTGATATTGGTAAACACTCCGGATGCTGTGCAGATGTATTTTATTTTCATCGAGCACGTGCAAATGAAGGGAAATTGAGTTATAAGGGTAGTTATGTATGTACCGTGAATTCCGGTGGCTGGAAGCCGGAGCCAAATTTCAGACAACACTGCGGTACAGTGCCATTAAACCCTCTGCTTTGTCCGGTCGCTAAAGAGAATACGAGATGAGAAGATTTTTATGTTGATGGTGCTCGCTAACTACGATCAGGAAAATTGAAACTGAAAGGTATAAAATCCTAGTCTCTTTTCAAGTTCCTCCTCTGCTTTGTCCGGTCGCTAAAGAGAATACGAGATGAGAAGATTTTTATGTTGATGGTGCTCGCTAACTACGATCAGGAAAATTGAAACTGAAAGGTATAAAATCCTAGTCTCTTTTCAAGTTCCGATGTAATTTCTTTTTTTTAATTTCATTTAGGAGAAAATTTACAAATCTATCGATTGTGTGAATGCTATGTATAATAATATATATATGTTATATAAGAAAAATAGAATATTAAATCTGCAGAAATTTATATGTAATTTCTTTTTTTTAATTTCATTTAGGAGAAAATTTACAAATCTATCGATTGTGTGAATGCTATGTATAATAATATATATATGTTATATAAGAAAAATAGAATATTAAATCTGCAGAAATTTATAATTAAAAATCTAGAACATTGATCCTTTCTTAAATTCTTCTTACTAATTTACTTATTAAAATTTTAAAATAATAATAGATAATGAAAGGAAATTAGAAATAAAATACCAAGATAAAAGTCTGCACGAATATATTCTCTATTAATTCTTATTAAAAGAATGGAATATTAAACTTGTAGAATTCTACAATTAAAACTACAAAACTATCATTGCTGAATTTAAATAAACTTTTATTTCAAATTATAAAACATTATTAAAATTTAATTATTAATTAGTTAAAATTTAATTCAATAAAATTATTCACACTTATTAGATCATGATTAATAAACGAAGCAAGAACATTCTCTATTAATTTTAATTTAAAAAAAAATGAAACATATTTATTCCTGGATTCGAATAAGTTTTTACAAAATGGGAAATGAGTAAAAAATTCATACCTGTCAGATCATGATCAACAAACTGTCCCCATTGCATGAGCATGTGAGTAACAGATTCCAAAGGAATATCTTTGTCCTCGTGAATCACTGTGCTCACCAGTCTAGCGCTAGGAAGTGGTCTTCCTGTGACAGATTTCCTGATACTCTGAATGCCATCATCGTAAACCGGAGGCAAGAATCTGACAAACATCCATCAAATTCATTACCATCCATTAGTCAAATCAATCTCAAAGTTTACATTACGTGTGCTATCAAGATCGTTATATTTAAGAAACACAGGATGATAAATGATGATACATCCAAAAATATAATAAATTTTTCATTTTTTCTTTTCTACTTTACATGCCATTTGGCAATTGAAAGAGAATCAACTTTAATATACTTGCACACTAATTGGAAATCGTTAAATCTAATAATATTAGCCTTTTAGAGATAATTGATAAATTGATAAAGTTTCACAACTAGGTTGCAAATTTTTATGTGAAAGCATATTTTGATATTTAATTATTATTTTACATATCGTATCGTGATCTACATATTTTAATTAAAAAGCGTATACATATGTATAAGATGAGTTACTTGAACCTGAAATATTATCGAAATTATTAATTATCTTGAAAAAAAATTTCAAACAAGATTTAAGAGCGTAGATCACACTGAGCCACTGAAAAGCAGATAAAGTTCGCAAGTTCGTATTTTCTGTAGATTTTCAAAATTTTAAATTTCCCAAAAATTCACACGTTCGAACATTTGCATAACAAGCTTAGAAACTATTTGGAAAATTATTTGTGGAAAGGAATACAATAAATTAATGAAATAAATGATCATTTTATTCAAAAGCCGAATAATGGAATGATTTCGAGAAGAATCATTTGCTCGTTCAACTAAACTAACGCATTGAATCAAATAGTTATTTGTGGAAAGGAATACAATAAATTAATGAAATAAATGATCATTTTATTCAAAAGCCGAATAATGGAATGATTTCGAGAAGAATCATTTGCTCGTTCAACTAAACTAACGCATTGAATCAAATAGGATGGTATACTCCATCATGGTTTAATCTATTAAGAACCAAGGCAATAATTTATCATTATTATAGTAGGATCTTGGACTTTGAGAAAGTTATTGAAGCGAACTGATTTAAAAAATGACTAATGGTATTGTTAGTTACCAAAAGCTAGGAATTAGTGGCACACAATCCTAACATTTCTTTTTTTTATTGACAGCAAACATATTAAGAAGTGACATCAAGCTATCAATGAATGGCACACGGATCATCATATGCTAAGTTGACAATGTTTCGTANAATAATTTATCATTATTATAGTAGGATCTTGGACTTTGAGAAAGTTATTGAAGCGAACTGATTTAAAAAATGACTAATGGTATTGTTAGTTACCAAAAGCTAGGAATTAGTGGCACACAATCCTAACATTTCTTTTTTTTATTGACAGCAAACATATTAAGAAGTGACATCAAGCTATCAATGAATGGCACACGGATCATCATATGCTAAGTTGACAATGTTTCGTAGTGGCAGCGAGTTTGTGTATTTCATACACGCGACGATTCAATATTTGCCATTTTTCAACTTTTATTCTTTTCACACGTTTTTCTTATTTCACCGATTTATTCGACTTCCTTCAAGACATCGTCCATTCGCAATAGACTCCGCACTATTATAAATGCTTCAATTGAACATTAAATCTTTGGATCTTTCTTTTTATAGTTGCAATATTAAAAAGAAAAATGTTGCATTGACGCAATTATTGACGTTGGCCCTTGATGTATTAAATCGTTAATTATTTGGTAAATCACCTTTGCATGGTGGACATGGCAGAGCCCCACCACAAATGCTGCAAGTTATTGCAGCTTCCGTCAGACGTTCTATATCGCAAACTAGCCGCTGGACAGTTAGGAACTCCTCTGTTTGGGCAGTTACGTCGAAGTGGATTGCTTTGACTGCGACGAGACAGAAGCGAGTCCGCCGCAGTATTTGGGAATCTTGAGCAAACGAGTCCGGGAAATTCACAGATTAAATAAGAGTGCAAAGTTGCGGAGGGTAAGAAGCGAATGCACTTACTTCCTTTTGAACATCGTGGTGCC
>NIPQ01090794.1:0-13361 GCA_002806875.1 Lepidotrigona ventralis hoosana
TGCTCCGCCGGAGGCCTCCGCACTCCTAACAGCACTGTTTTCATTCATTCGATCAGCACACTGTCCAGAGAAAAGGATTCCCCCGTATTTCGTTCGACGTATTCGTGTGATTGGTCGAGACTACTGGTAATATCGACAGATCCGATCAATCACCAAAAAATCACTGGAATTTAACGGATTGCGTTACAAGCACACACACACTGATATTTCACTGGTTCCACGACAACGTAAATCGAATATCGCATTGATTTTTTTTTCCCTTCGTCGCATGCTCTCTGCTTAATTCCTCCGTAACTTCGTCCATTAGCCGGATAATAATGTTAAGTGTGCAGTCGTTTTGTCGGAATCTCATCTATTCTCTCTTCATCTCCGCGATTTCCATGTCGAATCCTCCCGGCACTGGAGAAACACACATTCGAAGATCACACTTGGCACGTTCGCGATTACTAAATAACCCTCGCTGAGCCACCGCGGTATTATAGAGAAAAAACCTATCTAAACGATCTTCTAAAGAACACTAAACCGTTCATCATCTACTCGCTAACTAGAGACACGACTGGACGATCGTCCTTTTTCCACTAGTTTTCATTTTTTTTTTTTTCTTTTTATGACCTAACCGCACTACGGACTCTACGCGTGTACGACGTGTAAGAGAATAAATAATAAAACGCTTTCCTAAAGGATCATTTTTTTTTCCACGCGAATACAACGTTTACTCCACGAGAGAAAGATTCATCATCGCTCGATCCGCGCGACCCTATCGCTCGTTCGCTCTTCATTCTCATTCTCATTCTCATTCTCTCTCGGCAGAATTTTGCATATTTCGCATTTTCACTCCTTTTATATATATCAATCAATTTACATTCTTTCACAGGGACTCGTTCATACTCTACTATACAATTACAAAGACCGATCTGTTCATCTCGCCAAACTTTTACAACGAATTTTAAAGTACGTGTATTTGTTTCCTTCTTAGTCTCTCACTTTTGCTCTCTTTTTCATACAATTTCATACATTCTTTCTGTCATTCTTTTTCATACACACACACACACACACACACACACACACTCTCTCTCTCTCTCTCTGTCGTTCTTTCTCTGCCAAATTATCTCTATCATTATAGGCTTTAGTACAATTACATTCGATTAAATGTAATAGAGGTTAACGCGGTTCTGATTAGCATGTGATCCAGTTTTCCTCCGATCCAATCCTTCTCTCTTTCTCTCCGATTTCTTCTACATTCCACTACGTGATTATTAGAAGATCGCGTGTCCCTATAAATCTTCATCCGACTCGTTCGTGTGTCCGGTTCCCTTTTAGTTTCTTTTCCTTTTCTTTTTTCTTTTTTCACCGTGTCCGTGTCCCTCTCTGCTCCTTTTTTCCCTCGATCCTCCTCGTCTTACCTCGCATTCCTTCCCTGTCTCTCTTCTCCCTCTCTCTCTCTCTCTCTCTCTCTCTCTCTCTCTGATTCTCGCTCGCGCGCGCAATCTCGCTCCCTATCCTTTCGTCTCTTTGTCATCGTCCTGTTCACGTCTTCACTTCCATCCACACTGTCGGCCACGTTCATTTCTCTTCCATATTCATCTCTATCCCGTTTTCATCTTTATCCCTCTTAACGTTGTCCTCTCCTTTTTTGGTACGAGCAACTTGATTAACACGACAAAATAAGCGTCATTGCTGTATGAGTAGGGTGGTGGTGGTGGATTGGGGCAGGGGCGGGCGTGTGGGCGATTTGGGGGTTTGATATTTGGAGATGTATCGGGGCTGGCATGGGGTCTGACGGTTGGGGCAGATCTGTATATACGTATACGTGTATATGTATGTATGTATGTATGTGTGTGTGTATATGTGTAGGGGGGAGGAGGTAGTGCTGGAAACAAGGTATTAACGACCCTGAGAGAGATGAGACCTCTTTGGAAGTTCCACTCTTCGGGGATCTCTCAACCCTGCGGCGACGTCTGCGGCGAGATCTCAGCGTCGCCGTCCACCGAGCCTGGCTCGCCCTTCGTCTTGTTCTCCTTCTTCCATTTCATTCGTCTGTTTTGGAACCAGATTTTGATTTGCCGTTCCGTCAGGCAGAGTGCGTGCGCGATCTCGATGCGCCGCCGCCTGGTCAGGTATCGGTTGAAGTGGAACTCCTTCTCCAGCTCGAGGGTTTGGTATCGGGTGTACGTTTGCCGGCCTCGTTTCCTCTCTGAAACATGGAAATCACCGTACAGATTCCCTCGTTAGCCTCGTGTTTCTTCTCCTTTTTCCCCTTGCTACGAATACACACACACACACACACACACACACACACNATGAGAAGCCTGACCTTGCAAGGTTGCGGCATTTCCTCGGATTTGGGGAATCAGGGGAAAGGACGAGAGAAATAAGAGTAAACGCAGCGTGAAGCGGCGGAACCTGTGCTCTTACCCAACCCGGGACAGATACCTTCGGGTTAAGGGGAACGGATGGCTATTATCACTTGGTTATTGCCGTCATAAATTTTCAACTCGTTATACCGAAATTACCCCTGCGATTCTTCAGCCAGTCACGGCCGGCTCCAGAAAGTTTCCGTAAACCTTTTTCCCGCGTTAAGAACCGTATTTGAAAAGGCAGGTGATATTTCCTTGCTTCCTTGAATATACAACTCTAATTTTGTCAAGTTCAACGGATTGTCAATAGAAGTCGTCTCTATTTCTACGAAAGAAAGTACTTTTAGAAGTAAAATTTGTCATTGATTAATGACAAATACTGGACAAGTGGTAGATATACGATTCCTTGCATCAGTTTAGCTAAATTTTTCAAAGAAAAAAACTTACGTTCGTCTTTCGAGGAGAAAGAAAAAAAGAAAAAAGAAAAGAAAAAAAAATATTGATATACTAAAAAATTCTCGTGGAATTAAACGCGCGAAGGAAGATGAAAATAAGCAAACTAGTTCAACGTAGCATCGTAGCGGGAAAATAAGCAGTCGCGAGTTATCATGGGAATAAAAGTGGATGAGTGGGGACTCTGCCAAGCCGTGGAGCCAACGCGGGCACAGCCAACAAGAGAACTTTTATGGGGAGGTATACGCGTACGTGTGGTGAAACCAACGAGAGCTAAAAGGTCAGGGCAATAAATAACTCGGGATGTCGGTATACCTAGAAACTGGAGACATTATGCCAATCTTAGCTTCTGAACCGTACGAATGTGGTCTAGTTTTGCCTACTGTTGCATAAATCTGAAAGCAGCCGACTACCTGCCGTCCTCTCTAGAAATCTTGCTTTCTATCTGAACCTTTGATTGCGCGGGAAAATCCTTGAGCCTATTTTCGACAACCGCCTCACGTATTATTCCTTCTCTAACTTTGCGAATGTAAGATCTCTTTCTCCCTCCCTCCCTCTCTTTCCTACATTCTTTTTCTCTTTGTACGATTTCGAGGTAAAAGAATTCTTTTGAAGTAACGTTCGTTGTACAATTCTAGAGGTCGAGGTAGTGGGCAGGGTAATTCGGATGCAAATGGAATATTCAACATGGTTGCTTCTTGACTTCTACTGTTCTCGTAACCTTCCTAATTCTTCAGATTTATAGCCCCGTCTTTTTCGGTAATATTTTCGGGCGAACATTTATGGACAGTGTTTATAACGAATAATTTTCTCAACTCGACTAAAGCGATTTTCTATACTCCGAGAGATGTCGAATTCGCGATATAATGAACCGTGTGTATTAACGCAGGGTCATATCCAACCTCTGTGTCAGAGACATTTTAGCGAAGCCTCCTTAATCACAACCGCGTGAGCTTCCCGGAATTTACTTTTCGTCTATCATTTGAATTTTAAATCTAAGCAACACGTGTTCAACATCCACATTGAAACTCCATCTTACCGAATTGACTTCTCATCCACGGGTAGAGCGGACTCGGTAGATTGGCACTGGCCGCACCTTGGGGAGCAGCCTGTTGTTGCTGACTAAGCGGCGACGTGACCACCCCTTGGTGTTGCTGAGGTTGTTGCTGCTGCTGAGGATGCATACCGGGTTGTGATTGCTGCGACGTTGCCTGCGTCTGTTGCTGCTGCTGGTACATCATGTGTTGCTGCTGCGCCTGAAGATGCTGATGCTGTTGTTGTTGTTGCGGGTGCTGCGACTGTTGCGGCTGCATGTGAGGGTGCTGCGAGTGCATTTGATGGTGCATCTGCGACTCGACAAGCGGCGGGCTGTCCGGTCCATCGAGTACGCTACCCTGATGATCGACCGCGGCCGCTTGAAGCTTGCAACTCGCATAGACAATGGGAGTGGACGGATGTCCGTTCGGGGTTGGCGTGTGTCCCATGTGGCCCATACCGGGGCTCGGGGACGTCGACCTGTAACCACCCATCCCGTCCATGCTGCCGTGCTCCTGTTGATGCTGATAATAGGTCGCGTTCCGCATGTCCATTCGATTGTACGGCGGAAACCTCGGATAAGGTATATCTTGCTGGCTACCGGCGGCCCCATAGTGATGGCCAGGCACTCCTTGACGTAGGAGACTGGGATCGCATGGATCCCCGGCTTGCTGAGATTGCTGCTGCACCGACTGCGTTTGCTGGGGCACCTGGACGGCGGCACCGTAGTGCTGCTGATGCTGATGCGGGTGTTCCACCCCGCCATTAC
Source organism: Lepidotrigona ventralis hoosana (assembly GCA_002806875.1). Classification (NCBI taxonomy): domain Eukaryota; kingdom Metazoa; phylum Arthropoda; class Insecta; order Hymenoptera; family Apidae; genus Lepidotrigona; species Lepidotrigona ventralis. Next base: position 4,615 of record NIPQ01090794.1, read on the forward strand.
GCAGGTCCGGGATGTACGAATTCGCGAAGTACGAACTCATGCTACTGTCCCACCTGGCCCACCTTCTAGTGCCACCTCGGTCTTGTTTTTTTTCCCTTCTTTACGTGCTCTCACACTTTTTCTTTCTTTAGTCTTTGATATTTAGGATTTTCTAGTCTAGTCTTCCTCCTCCTCCTCCTCCTCTTCTTCTTCTTCTTCTTTTCCCTCTTCGTTTTTTCCTGTCTTCGTGTCGGGAATTAGTACATTCGTCTTTGTCTTCACTTTTAATGGCTGTTTCTTTTTTTTTTTATTATTATTTTCTTTGTACTCGAATACCTTGCGTATGGACACACTGGCACACGTCCTTACATATACATGAATAAATTTCTATTATTTATACATATATCACCTCCTTCGGCGCGACTCCTCCCTCCTCACACTCACTCTCTCTCGGACAACACGCGCGCGCGCAACACTCTTCCTATCACACCAACATCACCGTGAATCACTTAGCGTATCATCGAATTAATATATCTCTCTTTTAATTCTCTCCGTTCTCGTTCCTTTATCCCGGTTTATCACACTGGACTCATCGGTACAGAAAGAAAAACCAAAAACTGGAGCACTACAGAACCATGAGTTATCGAAGCTGCGGGGGTAGTTTACGAGGGAGGGGGGGGCAGGTGTTTAAAACTTGTACACGAGGGGGGGTAAAGATGGTAATCAGAGTTCTTCGTCGGTGTGGTACCTTCGTTCAAAACGCCAAGCCGCTCCAGACACGTTCCGTTCCTCTGTCCACCCTCCTAACGAAGTTGTGCCGCACCTGTAACATTGGAAACATAATTCAATTAATTTCACGCGCACCATGTGCAATGATAGTAAATTACAGAATACCAAAACGTCACGGAAGAATGACGAGACAACTTTTAATTTAATGACAAAATATATTCAAATTTCGTTTCGTGGCCGTAAAGTGGCTTGAAGATTTTTCGTTTTCCGTTTCGATAAAAAAAAAGAAAAAAAAAAGAGAAAGAAATTCAAGAATACCGTATTTCAAACGAGAGCTCGGCTCGTTCATCGGAGCGGTTGCTGAAACTGGCAAAAGCTCTCCGTTTGCTGATCTTTGTCCGACGAACTGAACGAACAGAGGAGAGTTTGAGTCTGAATGACAGAAGGCGAGTTACACACGTGCTCGTCACGGTGACGGCCATCGCCCAGACGCCGAACTCGCTTGGCCCTTCTGTGTGGGCGGGCTAAACGATCGTTAAATTTGGAAAAATTCCCGTCCATTAAGCAACACAGCTACTGAATGCCCCGTCGAGATTCTCCCTATGTCTACTAATTTTTTTGTTGCACTCGTCGCCGACGTGGATTCCGCGCAACTCGTTAGTACGTAACTAGAACCCCGTGGTCTTCCCTTTCTTTTTGGGAACTTCCGACTTGACAAAATTCCAGGAAATTATAGAATTACATTTTGGATATAAGACAACTCGCGTGATAATTAATTTTTCCAAAGAAATAATTTAGATTATATTATTGATAATCGTTAGTAAATGATTCTTCGTTTAATGTTGGATTCAAAATACGCGGGAATACCGGTGATTTCAAAAGTTACGAAGCGTACGATGGTACGTCAGTTCTTTATCGGCTGAATCTTCAACCTTCCGCACCGATCTTCCGATCAGGGCCGGAAACCTTCCATACCGACCGTACATCATTTCGCCGGGCACCGTCCTGAAGCTCTCTAACTGGCATACTGCTGTCTGTGTATCTATTGCCTCATACCACTTGACGTATTGTACGTATGTCTCATAATCTATCTATTTCCTTCAAATCTATTCGCCTGAGCCATCTAAAGATTTCGCAGTGATTATAATTCAATTTCTGTTATTTATGCAAATTCAAACTTTTATCAAAGACAGATATTAAATTATTTTAACTATTAATCTCTCAGTGAATGTGCGGAATAACAACCGATATGAATCAATATATCAATATCATGCTCATGTAACGTATGGACTCATGACAGGTGCTCCTAATACTAGTTCAATACTGATAAAGTATTATATATGAAACAACCTTTGATATCCACGCTTTTGCATTTCCAGATTTTCTACAAATACATAAAAAAAAACCGCAGTTAGTTTACTCGTGTATATACATTGCTTTGAATATTTCATTCGTTAAAATGTTAGTTCGTTTCACTGCAGTCATAGCCCTGAACGATTAAACAAATAATTCCTAAAAGCAAATTCCATAAACGAGCAAACACCAGCCATTCGCGGAACGAGTACAAATTGTTTGCAGGAGTGATAGAGAAACGAACGGTCGTCGGTGCTGTTAGTAGCAAAAGGAAGAAAGAAAAAAAGAGAGAGAGAAAAAAAAAGAGCTGCGATTCCAGACGAGAGAATAGAATGTACGGTGCGATGGCGTTGTGGGCAGCACGGTGGTCGTGTTGGTAATGGTAGAGAGCACTCGGGCACAGGAGGTGAGGGGAAGGGGCGAATATACAAGGGATCGAACGAGGGGGGGGGATGCAAGGGAAGAGAGGGTGGCAGGTTGAAGGGCTATGGATGGAGGTGGGGCCCTTGGGAGTTTGCTGTACACGGGAATGGGTCGGACGCGGGCCGATCGCGATTAACATTCCGGCCGCTAGCTCGCTGTNGCGATTAACATTCCGGCCGCTAGCTCGCTGTTCGCGCGGCGCTTTCATTAATTCCAGCGTATTGATTCCCCGGATTGATGAATGGCCGCCGATAGCGATTCCATGCGCTCCGTACTCGGCTAGCCGCGCGCTCCTCGCGTCGCTGCCGGCCTGAATCGCGTATAAATTCTACCTCTCGCAGGATTTTAACTCAATTCCCGCTTCACTCGTCCTTACGTATCCTTTTCTCCTAGCCGAAAACAACACACGGCTGTCCTTCTGCCGTGCCGGTTATTCCTCTCTCTTTTTTTTTTTTGTTTTCCTGTCTCGTCTTCCTCTTTTCCAGCGATCGGAGGTTTACGGCTCGTTTCCATCGGAACCACGCGACGCATAACTCTTTGCTTCCGCTAGCTATTCTCTTTTTGTTTTCTTTATCTTCTCCTTTGTTTCTTATCGTGTTTTCTTTTCCCTTCTTTTTTTTTTATTCTTCTCTTTTGACGCGATGCGTTCAAACGCCGCCTAGCAGGAAGGTTCTCCAAGTACTCTGGCGATTAAATGCGATCGTTGTTACGCCAGCCGTGTAATAAACCATTTGAAATGGAAAACGTCACGCCTGGATATTATCGGAAAGGTTTGCATTGTCTCCCCGTGAAAAAGGGGTTCAATTACGTAGCGGAAATTCGTACTTAATGGAATACCACTTCCCGGCCAGTGGAAATAATCTGAGGAAGTGGCAGGGAAATTCTTCCGTGTGCTTTGGTTGGAAATGGACATCGATGTCCGCTTGGACGTCCCTAAATTTTTCAAGGACACCGGTCGAGGTCATCGGGCTTTATTCGGTGGTGACACCGACCGGAAGGGGCATAAACTAACTAGCCATTTAAAGGTTCTAAGGAGTTCATGTTATTCCCGGCAGATGGCGATGGCGATAGCCAGAAAGAGTGGAAAAAACGGGGTGGAGCGTGTCTGACAGCTGGGTGGGTTCGGGTCCAAGGTGATTGAAAATAGGGTGGAGCGTCACGTGACGCCATAGTTGGATATGGAAGTGACGTCAGGCAGCTATGATGGCCTCTAGTTAACAAAATGGCTCCTGGTTGGGGAATTTCTTTGTCCCTCTGAACGGCTGTTTACTGACCGCTCTTATCAAACCGTAAATGAAAGCTTGTCATCCTACTATCTCGTACAACGATTCCTTCCAGGGCCATTGAGCACATGGTCTCGTTCCATTTTTCGAGACAGTTGTAAGAATGCATCATCGATATAACACCAGCGGTTTCTTCTTTTTTTTTCAAGTCCTTTTTTGTATGTATACAATACAAACAATCAATTGTTGTCTTTCATTGGTTGGAAAATGGAAATGAAAATATTCCACTATTGATCCGTTCAAATAAAACAAGCACTTGTCCGTGTCATTGACGCGTCGCGGAACGTTTAAATCTATCATACTCCAAATTTTGTTGAAATCTCACTCGAATCTTTTTTGACTCATCATCATTTCACGTCGCATGAGATCTACGTTATAAGTTCTGCACATTCTATAAATGTATAGATCTTCTAATATCGCTATGTAACACCTTATAAGTATTTCAATACATTCAATACATTGGAAATGAATATACCGTTGTAATTTAGTATAGTCAAAAGATATTCAAGAATTAAAGTATTAAGTAGTAAAGATCTAAGTCTAAAGTAATGAGGTACTAAATAATATTAAGTATGAAATACAAGTTCAATAAAAGTATAAGTACCTAAACTTTTGGTCAGTACCCTCTATAAGCAGACTATCATAATCTGTATCCTCTTATCTGTATCCTCATCATCCATCCCATTTCTTCTCGTTCATAGCGGGTACAAAATAAAACTGCGAAAAAAAAAACAGAGAACAAAAAAAGAGATGAGAACGTTCACGTGAGTGTTTCATAAATGAAACGTTCGAACACGATACGCCGAGCGATATCACTAATGAACTCTAATCGAGCTGTGAAATAACGCCACGTAATTCGAAATTGCCACGATGAACGATTAAGTTTTACGCGTTCATTTAAACGCGGTGTCGTTCGACGCGAGCGATATCGCGGTTAGCTGAAAGATCCACCGATGATCGTGAACGATAGTAGGATTTGACAATTATGGGAGTTGTAGCTCGTGCCGGTCTTTCGCACGTCGTGAAACAGCCGTAAACCGAACGAGTTCGTAAAACAGTAACCCTTGAACCGAAACAGTCACTCTATTCAGAGAGAGAGAGAGAGAGGGAAAAAAAAGAGAGAACGAACATAAAATTACGACCTTGAGAGCACACTTCCGGTCGCGTCGATCGAATCCCTGCAACCACCGTGTTTCCCGTTTTTTGCTCTCCCGCGCCGAGCTTTTTGTGAACTTCCACTGCGTTCGATTCCGCTACCGATAAATATTTTGCATGCTAGAAAGCTTGCAAAATTCGTTTCGTCGAGTATGACTGATGTTCCGAGAAATATTTGATAATTGAAAGATCTAGTGCAGTGCTTTTCTTTAAAATTTAGATGATCTGTTTAGAAGGATTTCTGTTAGAGATCTCTAATTTTTTGTGAATATATACGTACTACTACTATTATGACTAATTTATTATTTGTCAAATTCCAGATCAATTATATTATGTTCCCCGAACTTATTAATCCTGAATGTAATTCGTTACATGAACAATAAATTTTGTTATTGTTATAATTATTTTGTTATCCTCAAGGTTCAACAATGAATTTTAATTTTTTTATCTCATTTGTCTTCTTTCTTTCAGAATGAATAGTCAATCGTGAAAAGTTCTAACACTCTCTGAAAGGGAAAAATGAAAAATATTGCGTAATTAATTTGTCACTCTGCGTCACATAACGTGAGTAATCAAGGTCTTTCTTCGGCCACGGATATTTTTTTTTTGTTCGATATGTTATAAAAAGAACTATTAAAGTACAAGAAATAATATAAAATGGAATAAACAATGTCAAAGAATGGTACGTGAAAACATCGACATACAATATTTATATCGATCGTAAAATACGAAAGCTGACATCGCGCAGACATAATTGGTAGCATTAATTGCATGTCATTAATCTGCGATTTGCGTTAATAATAAGCAAATACTCGACGATGATGGAGCTAAAATTATGAAACTACGTGGCGAGAACCAAAGAATTCTTTCATATATTTCGAATTCACGACCCAATTCATTCTTAGTGGAATAATTATCCGACTTTTTATTTTCTAATTACGTAGCGCATTAATTGCTACGTCCGTTTATCTCTACTTGAAATCTATCATCGTTCCCATCCTCTTAACGTCTTATTGTCCAAATAAAACAAACCCTCGTCGATCTCGGTTCACGTGGAAAAAATTTTAAAATTTCGGCAGATGTGGAGTTTACTGAAAATTATAGCACGCTTCAAAATATCCAAAATATTCATCCTAGCTAAATACAACGAGAAAGCAATATTTTGTAATAAAATAGGAATGAAATCAGTTCAAGTATCACTTGCGTTTTACAGTTGGATCGTTTCATTCTGTTCTAAGAATGAATAATTGTAGAAAGACAAATGAAGGAGACGTCGAAGAGACAATTGGAGTACAGTTCATTCTAAACGTAGATGGAACGAGATAGCTTTGACTTGCTGGTGTCCTAATAGTTATATCCCTTGAATTCTCCATAAGCCCATAAATCACCGAAACCGCGATGCACGCGAAACGTAAATAGAATGGAATGCAACGGGATGATATTATCGGTGGAAACGTTTCGCGCATCGTAAACACCGAATCTTTCCAGGAATGTGATCTTGAATCGGACTAACACCGATCTTTCGCGATTAAGTTTGATATATCTCACAACTGACACTAATTTACAAATAATTACAAATGTAAAGACAGGCGGTAGATACATTCATTTTACTTTAGATATTTTACATATTTTACATATATGCATCATACATCTTCAGATCTCTAAATGCATAAATATTTATTGCTTCGTTAAAAATCTAATAAAGTTACGTGTATTACATAGCTAATAATTATAAAAAAATTGATATTTCTCAAACTAACGTGAAAACTAGTGCATCTTTTAAATAATTGTAGAGTAAAAAATTTCTGACATTCAATCAATCCTGAATTGCTTTACTATTTAATGGTTTCGAAATAATTCAATATTTTATAAAATCTTTTCTGAGCTTAAAGAAAAATAGTAGAGCCTATCTATCTCTATCATCGGCTCTATTTCGGCGAAAACTCGCCGAAACGAAAAGTCCTGCAAGAATGTTTAGAGAAAAAAATTACTTTATCTAAACAGTGCTCCCAATTTTCAGGTGAGAGTAAAATCAACTTCATAAAATTCTCTCGGAGAAAAATAATAGAGCTCGTTTGCATGGGATGTTCCATCATCCCCCTGGAAAAATCGACACAAAAAAGAAAAAAATCTACCGCCAATAATAGAACTCATTTATATAGAATGTTCCATCATCCCTCTGGAAAAATCGTCACAAAGAGATATCTAGCATCGCGGAGTGCAACGGACGGCGTTCGAGATGGAGCCGAGGGAAATCAACGAGGAATACCGTTACACACGGTGGAAGGTGTCCAGCTGGCGGAAGGTCGAGCTGGCATTAAAGGGTGGCCGCGATCAAGGTTTCTCGAGCGCACCGCTGCTCCGTCGAAAAGGATCGCGGCCTCCGCTCATGTGTAACAAGGTGGCGTACACACACACACACACACCCGGGCAATGCCGGTTGCCGAACCGGTGAACGGAGAACCGACACGCCAGCGGATCAGCCAAATGCTAACATGCATATGCGATTAGCATAATCGAGTCGGCCTGCAGGAAACCAGTTTGCAAGGCCGCTCAAAAGCCGGCCGCCCAATAGCTTATGCCGCTCTCCACGCACGCCGCATCCGTAATTCCATTTCCCCTACTGCAGAGACCGCGTCGTCTCGCGTCAGCTGACCGCGAGAAACCGACCTGACCGCCGCCGTTTCTATCCCGCCGCTACCAACGATTGCGAAACCCATCCTGACGAGAATGCCTCGCCAGGAATTCGACAACACTCGCGGGATTGCCAGTAGTATGACGCTACGACTGATGCTTTCAAGCGGCCGTAGCTACTTGGAGCTTTTATCGTCGATGATAAAAATTGGATGTACTATATGTAGAATGAAATCAATTCCGACCGAAAGATTTTTAGGATTTTTCTAACGAATAAACGAAATTTTTTAATTTACGTTCGTAATCGTCGTACGTGTCATTCTAGAGTAACATATCATCAGGTGGATGATTCATCATTATTTATGTCAGGATATTGCTTGTCTGAAATATGTTCATGTGGACTTCGTTTATTTGAAGATTGAATCGATTTATCATACAAAGTGAGTTTCTATCATACAAATGAAAAATCATAGGAGAAAATTATATTATATAAAGCTTAGGTGAATGTGAATTGCTTCAGTCATCCCAACCAAGTTTCATACATAAGAAGAGACTATAATTAATTGTATTTAGGGGATGGATTAGCAAAAAGTAGCCACGTGAATATAATAATAACATAACAATGGTTTTTGAAGAGTTTCATTTAGATGAATTATCGAAATAACTAAAACGTTGACTGCAACAGTGATTACTAATACTAATTCTAATACCTAGGATTATCACTATGAAATTCAAACTGAATAAACAGTCGTACAAAATGCTAAATACAATGTAGAAATTCTTATTTTTTAATAACGTATAAATTGAATACCAACTGTGCGCCAGAATAATATGTAATGGAAATTTATAAAAGACGTAATATGTAGTATGTGTTTAACCGCTGAGAGTCAATGCATTTATCAGAAAAACCGAAAATCACAGCTTCGTGCGCACCGAAATGGCGATACATTTAATAAACGGAGATGCAGAGGCGTACATAAACTTCCGGCAAGCGTTTCTGGTTAAAAGGGTGTGCCTTTAGAAGGAAGAGGGTTGAAACAGTCGGCCATGAACGTCGCAGATAAATTCCACCGGTGTTTTGCTAGCCGACGATATGTATTACACCCTCGCACGTTTTTATCCCTCTTTGAGCTTTTTCCTTTTTTTTTTCTCTTCTTTCCTTTTTTTCTTCCAACTTACTTGGGTCGCGTT
>NIPQ01090794.1:13440-27047 GCA_002806875.1 Lepidotrigona ventralis hoosana
CAAGGAGGACACCGCGCCACTATCTCACGGTCCATCGAGAAGCAATGAAACTTTCCTGGAGGGATTTCAACAACTCGCGCGAAAGATAGCCGAGAAATTAAAGGCAATCTCTGGCGGCACAAAATCACGAGAGTAAGAGCAACAACGCGAGCGAGAACGTTTTAAGCCGTGGAATTCCTGCAATAAGCGGGGAATTAAAAGAGCGATAAGGAATCGTGATTTTTAAGTAGAGAAAAAAAAAAAATAAAAAAGAAGAAGGAAAAGAGAGAGAGAGAGAGAAAAAGGAAAAGGTATAATAGTTTTGGAGTGGACGTAACGGCATCTCGTAGTGGTTCCCTGGCAATTTAAAACTGTTAATCAAAATTCATGATGCAAGGTAGTTGCTTTCCGCAGGGACAAGTCGAAAAGGGTAAGGGTGGCACGATAATTCATAATTTATGGACGCGTGGTTGACCGGACAGGCCTGTACAAAAGGTTTCCAAAACACTATACACCTTTCGTTTATGCGTAACCTTAACGTTTATTCACCCTAACTGCCGACACTCCAACCCTTCATTAGAACACCGACACCTTCCTCCAAAGGAGTAATTATTGAGAAGAGCCCAACATCTGGAACTGATGATGGTCTGTGAGATTTCACTACCTCGAAAAACTCTTTACGAACGCTTGAAACCGCAAATAGCACACTGTAATGTCGGAAGAGAAGCATTTGTATCATCCTCCGAAATTTTTAATCAATGACAACGCAAATTAATTTATCTTGTTTGAAAATACATCGCTATTGAGAATAATTTTCGAAACACACATCCTAAAGTAATATCAATCGTTCAAAGTCAGCGCATAATGTTCCTCTCATTGGCACAAATTTAATAAAATTTTTACTTTTACGACACAATATCTTCATGTGAGATCATTGACAAGAAAAGAAGAAAACATCGGAGAGAGTAATTCATCTAGAACAGATGCCTATAGTGAACGGAATCAGACATAACGAGAATAACTAATAATAAAATATGTGATAATAAAAAAATAACAAGAAAAAACTTAAAAATTCTAACAAAATAAATCCTCTGCGGTTGAGTTTCAGAATTTTTTTAATTAAATCTCAGCATCGAAAGAAACTATTGAACATTGAGTCCAAGGATACGATAATTTCACTGTTCATCTCATCTGACTAAACAATCACTCGTTAATCATGTTGTGATCACGAGCAACAAACAAGGATGTCAAAGCTATCGGTGGACCCGTATAGTACGCATGTATTTTCGCGCGCAACGTCAACAGGGAGGCCGAAATTACGAAGGTGAGCCTTTATTTCGTCGCGGACGCGAGGGGGTGCCTATAAGAGCGGCTAGACACGACGGAGAGTGGAAAGTTTTGACGCCACCCTATAAATCAAGCCGCGGACTCGCTCGGCCGGAACGTTGCACGGTTTCACCCCTGGCTCTCCAGAGTTTCGCTCACCGTATGTCTCCTTCGCCTCTCGGGCACAGACAGCTTGTACAAGGTGAGTCAAAAATTCCAACAGTTCCACCCCGCCTCCTCTATCTCCTTTTCATGCTGCAGCCTCACTGCACCTCACCCTATATCCTCTCCTCACCCCGCGAGCCGTCCAGCTGCCTTGACTTTGAAATAATTATCTCCGAGTTAATTTATGTCGCGACCGTCTCGCATTCACCGAACGACCACGCGATTTTTTTTCGAATTAGCGCGCCATTATGCTCCGGAAATGTTGCACGATCCATCCTTGCAGAGAGATCCCGCGGAACGAGAAAAATGTTAATGCAAGATTGAAAGTGATCTGATTTACAATCACGTTAATGAGTTTGCTTAGAGATCGACGTTCGATATGCTCGTTTTGCTATAAAGTGAGAGATTTATGTATAATTTACGTACAGTAGATAAACATAGATTGGCACAGAGAGAGTTGAATTTTAATACGTTGTTTGTTATGCTGCAAATTAAACAGCTTCAATAGGTAAAATTCATATTTCTTAAGTAGAATACATAAAACAGAAAATATATTAGTTTGATTATCAAATATATAGAACAATAATGGATAAAGTACTATATATAGTAAAATATTATTCGTTGTTTTAAGAAATTTAAATTAAAAATTAATACGATTGAATATTAGGCAATCTTAGTGCGAATATTTTAACAATTTTATTATTTTCTAGTCAAAATGTCTAGTAAAAACTACCTTGGATTCATATTTTCTGTATTTCAGAATTCAACTTTTAACCTTGCTTATGCATTTGTTGTATAAGAGCGACATTTTCGCCTTATCTGATAGTTTGCTCCTCCATATTGTCGTTCTACATTAACTTAAAGAGATATCGAGCATTTTACATTTAATTGTCGCCCATTAACGCCACTTAAACCGATAAAGCTGTAGGACAGTTCGTATCAAAGATACATCGACGTTTCTTGTACTTCGCTACAACGACGAGGAATTATTCACAATAACAGGGTCAGTGAATTCTCATAATCCCTTTATTTTTCACTCATTGCGATAATTCCAGTATTAATTGCAGGAGATCACGCAAGAAATATTTATACATTATTTACTTATGCATTATTAATTATTCATACATATATTTGAAAAGAAAAGAAAATAGGTAATTCATTCGTGATGTCTGAGTTTCCAAAATAATATTTGTGCTGATTCCATTTTACTTGTATTTTTATGGATAAATGTCTTTTGATCTCGCAACGAAATTACAATTTTGTTTTGCTTTCAAAATTTATATAGTTAAGAATGTAGAGGTGACAAATCAATTACTAGGGTGATGTACCTATTCTATACGAAAAAATAAAATTGAACTTTGTCATAGATATATCCGAGTGATATCAATAAGAAACCAAACTACGTACGATAATATTTTATTAATATTAAATTTATAATTATCATTAACGCTTATTACAAAATTAAAAATGAGTAAAAGAGGAATTGAACTTCAACATTCTAGATCGCAAGAGGTTAGAATCGTATTCAATAACAATCGCTATTATAAACGACAAAAAGAGGAGAAAGAACAAGGGACATTTTTGCGTAAAAATAAATACGTGCAAATTTGAGGCGAGCACTTACAACGAGGCGAAAGCAGCGGTTGGCTGGAAGGCGAGCCATAGATATCGTGGCGCGATAATCGCGAAAATGTCCGCTGCGGAGGGAACGTTTAGCTCTTACATATGTCGCTGTTCGCGCGTATCGGTATGCGTACGACACCAGCGGACACGCGGCAATGCAGCTACAGATATTATACAATTAGCAGATATAATTAGCAAATGGTGAACCAGCTATCTTGGATCGTGCTGGAACGAACGCGCGCTTTAATACTGCGATCGAGGAGAAAACATCGTAAACTCGCGAAATATTTCATGGTTCTCCATGAAACCAATACTGCTAAGAATGTCTGCCTCGTGTTGAGGAAATAATAAAGTTCAATAATCGCAAAGATCCCATTAGATTGCTCTTTACTCGCCAAGGATAATATTCTTGTCATGTGAGGTATTATTCTTGTCCATTGAGATAATATCCTTCAAATCAACAAATACCTTAATTTCTTGGAACGATTTAGTAACGTTAAGCATGTTAATATCTTTAACAACTGAAAATTCATCTTTACCAATATCACAAAATTGTTGTTGCGAAACACTCGATTTCGATATAGGACTCGTACAATTTTCTAAAAGAAAAATTGTACGTTATTTGTACGATAGTGAGTGAGTACATATCTATCTATACCAACTATACTTTAACAGAAAATAAACTCGATAATCTCATTCTCCAAAAATATCTCATCGGACGGCCAAACCACTCAACGATATCCCTCACGTTAACTATGAACGAAGTGGTCCATCCCAAAAGAGCCAGCGATAATCGAAAGAAAACCGAACTATCGTCTACCTTGCTCCACTCTTCTCGTCCATGTCTCTCCCGCAGGAAATACGGTTTCCGGTAGCCTGTCCGGCTGTCCGTAGGAGTCGCAGATGACAGATAGAAAGGAGCGAGGAACAAGGCGAAGTCACGAGAGAAAGACGAAGAGAGAGGGAAAGAGAGGAAGCCGATGGAGAAACAGGCAGGCAAGGGAGAAAAGGAAGATATTGGGGTGGAGTAGCAGAGCGAGAGTAGCAGGGTGAGGCAGGGTGAGAAGCGAGGTTTCGGCGGAGCGGTTGGTTCAGGGTTGGTATTGGATGCTGCCTCGGCGAAGCTTACGGTAGGGGTAGTTTGACAAGTTGACAAGAGCACAAAGGCCGTGGCGGAGCCGCAAGAGACGTGGAAGGGGCGGAAGGGTGAGAGGGATCCCACGTAGCGTAGGAACGAGACGGGGAGCGTGGGGAGAAGAGGAAGCGTCGCGATGCTCAGCGTCCGACGGAGGGTTACCGGATAGGGTAGTAGAGGGTAGGGGAGGGGGGGGGTTGAAAGCCCGGCAGATCCAACGCCGTGAACAAAGGCCGGCTGGCTTCGCCCCGCTGCCTCCTCTCGGACTTTGGAAACGAGATCACCCATACACGTCCACGAAGGGTATCGCGAAAGCGTTTCTCTCTGCGCGTTCGCGTGTGTTCGTGTGCCTACGTGCGAATGTGCGCGAGAGCACTATGAACTGGGTGTGCACCACCCAGGAAGGGGAGTGTTGGAGTTTGCTCGCTCGACCCGATAGATACCGAGAACCGGGCCTAATATCGAAAGTTCCCGGCTCGGGCAGAAACCGTGCTTAATTAAATCGGAAGGCCGTGAGAGATAACCGGGCGGGCGGCGCACGTCGTCCCTCCTACGATGCTCGACGAGCGTCTGGAAAACAGCCGCGTACTATGGACGGGGTTCATGACGTGGCAAGAATGCAGCGGGGGAAAATTTGTCGGAGCGAGGAAGCGATAAACAGTCGAGTATCGGCATACATTAAAGCCGAAGCGTCTAATGTGTGGTTATTGCGTTCGAAAAATTTGCGAATAATCACGTTTGAAGAATGTCATTTAACGTAAAATTTTCTGTGCAGTAGTTTGAAATTCACAGACTAAAAAAGTTTATGAAAAGTTTATAGAAAAATATCTAAAGTGTTCCTATTTTTTTAATTAGAGTTTGAAATATATAATACATTTACATAAAAATCCGTAGCCTAGGAATTACATGATAAATCATCGTGATTGACCCTGTTTATTCGCAGGCTACCTGCTAACACTGTATTATTCTCATTTCTTATTTCTTCGAGATTCCACCCTCCTCTCTCTGTCTTTGAAATTTGTTCATCGACAGATACAGTCGATCTTCGAACAGAACGCGTTATTACCAGCAACGATCGTATTTTAATGACATGTAATTTCGTGGCGATGCCTCTAGAAACTGTTGATTTAATTCCAAGTTCTCAGCTATATTATTCCGCCGATCCTCGTTAATTTTGGGTTTTTCTTCTTGAAGCTCACAATTTACCCCCATCAAAACACAATTCTCTCAACACAAATCAAAGAGTAACGGACCCTCATAGAATCCGATCTGTGTTACGTTCTCGAAAGCGATTCAAATCCCCTAGATAGAAAATCACCGTATCGGCCAAATAAAATGAAAAAGGGAAACGAAAAAGAGAGAAAGACAGAGAAAGACAGAGAAAGAGAGAAATAATAGAAACGGTGGCCGTGAACAAGTTATACGATTTTCCACAATGGCACCGCACGGACCACCGATACTCCGTTCGAAAGGCAATAAATATTTCAGTTAACCAGCGTGTACATAAGGCGTGCTCGGCAAAAGCGTTCCATTCATACCGCGGTGGAACTTTAACACGATGTAGCCGACTCTTTCCGCCTCCCTTTCCCGTTAGCCCGTTCGCGTGTGTACGCATTGATACATACACCGGGGGCTCCTTACGGTTTTACGAGCTGCTACCATGATTTATCGCGATCGGCGAGTGCCGCAAGGATCATTAGAAACGTCGCTTAAGACCGCGGATCGTCGATCGGATCGGTGATCGTACACGCCATCCATTGATTCATCTCGCTTTTACACCGGCCCAGACTCATTCATCGGTCCGCGGGGTGGCCTTTTAACGGACTGTGAATTGAGAGAGTTGAATGTATATCGAAGTATATACGTTACAGAAACGTCATATGGGAGAAGGATTGGAGATTCTTTTGTGGAAAATGAGAACACCCCGTTCCCACGGGAAAATTTAATTCTTTATTTGTAAGTGAGCCAATCGTGAACGTGTTTAAGTAAATCATGCTAGGTCCGTTTAGTTAGTTAATGGTTATCAATGTCAGTTAAATACTAGATTGTAGATAAGAAAGTCATTATGTTAAACGAATTGTAAAACCATTTGAAAGATGATATCTTTCTATTTTTTTTATTTAATTTATTTATTTCATTCAATCTATTTTACAGACTTATTTCATTTCATCTATTTGCAGAATTGATACTAAGATTAATTTGTTTAATCGTAGAATAAAAAATAATCGATCTTCCAAATTAAAAAAAAAAAAAAAAAAAAAAAAAAAAAAAAAAAAAAAAAAAAAAAAAAAAAAAAAAAAAAAAAAAAAAAAAAAAAAAAAAAAAAAAAAAAAAAAAAAAAACAGGAACAAAAAAAACGGAGAAGATTAAACGGAACACGTAAATGCTTTACAGTATTCCTAAAGTGGACGGGATGAACTCCCGTCTACGGGCACGATCATTATTCACGAAGGACGACGCGGTTTCGTAGAATCCCAACAAAAATTTCAACACCCCAGTTGCCTCTGAATTTCCTCGAATCCCGTTGTCTTGCAACCGGCACCTAATTATCCTAATTGCACGGCGATAGTGGCGAGAAGCGTGGATTTGCGGTGCTGTGTCGTGGAAATCGACGTGAGAACAGGTGCGCGCGACGTTTTTCGCAGAACGTTTTCCAAGGGAGTCTCATAGTTTCCTTTCACGGACTATTTTCATCGCGGTGGCCGTGTCTTCGCGTCATTTCCTTGGAATATTTCGTCCCACCGTGGCCGGACAACTTTTTCCAAGAGTCGTCATATTGCAGGACGTGTATGCAAGTAACGACAATGATTCCATCGGAGGGGAATTGAAAAAAATCTGCTGGTTGCAAGGATGTGTTTTTGGTAGATACGGTGCAAAGTCGAGTGTAGATATTTGAGTTTGTTAAATAGGCAGACAGGTAGCTACTACATCGTGATTTTTTGATTCTCATAACGCAAGATCTAAATTTTAATAATTTTTCGTAATATACAAATAAAAACGCGTTCTTCATCGCGCTACAAACCATTCTCCATTTCTTGAACTTTGATTTCTCTCACACTTTATCCGATCGTCAGTGGTTTCTAGCGTTGAAAAGATTGATTGACGTTTAATAACGCGTAAAACGAGCACGAGACTAGATAATAAATTAGCCGTAGCAACGGCAAACAAAAGAGCCACGATTTACATTTGAATGGTAGAAACGACATTAAACACGGAAACCCGTAAAATCTCTCGCGAGATCTTCTCATTGTAAAGCTAAAACTCCCCTTTAATTCTCAATTATAATTTGCAGCACTGTTAACTCGCACTGTTAATTCACAGCGTCATAAGTTAACGATCAAAGTGCAATTTACGGCGTGGAAGCAGCAACGAAGTTCAAGAATGGTACTTTGAATTATACTTTCGAAGAAAGAGTTCTTTTTAAAACAAACGGAACGCGTTTAACAGAAGTTTATCTTATTAATAACCTTTAAATCCGGGCATTCAAGATCTCTGCGCTTTCTGCTCGTTTCTCATCCGGCCCCGTTATAAGCTTCTCTAAGCTACTAGACACTCCAAACCCCGACCCAGTGGCCACGGATCTACTAAATCAGAAGTGCAACGAAGCGTCTTCACCCTTGGATCACCCTCGAATTTGGGTTCTGCTCAAGTTACCGACCGAACGTGAGGCAAAGTTCAAAGTCTGTTCGACGATGTCTACAAAGTGGCAACTCGCAAAAGGTCAACGCGTCGTTACGTCGTCCCGCTCCGTCTCATCCCTCCAATTACTTAATTTCTTTCCGATTTTCATCTTCAACTTTCATCGAAGTATTTCTTCGAGAAGCAAACAAAATTGGAACATTTCCCTGAAATTTATTCTCGACGTTTAAAATAAAAAAGAAATATACATTATATGCGTCTTCAGATGCTCCTATTCCTCTGTTTCAGTAATATTTCATTTACAATAAGCTAAATATATAGACCCTGTGAGAATAGTGATTAGAGATTAAATTAGATGTGTTCTATGAATATCATATTTAATTTAAAAAAAAAAAAAATAGAACCTAGATGAAAAATTATTTTACGTATTAAATATTATACAGAGGAATTGAATATTTTACATACTTTTAAATCTTCCATAAATGTATGAAAAACAATATCTATTTAGAATTCCTACCAATATATATCTCACCCTTAGAAAAAGATCTTTTTATTACATTCCTGGCATCTGTAGCAAATGACGAGCCCACAGTTTACAAGTAAGAAATTCTAGACTTCCGCTTTTCAGTTACCAAACATCTTACGATACGATAGCAAAGTAAGCTAGTGCGAAACAACTGTCGCGGATAATAGAAGCGGTCCGAACAGAATACATTCGTCACGAAGACACAATGCATACGAAACGTTGCACGAGCAAGCGCGCGTGCAAAGTGAAGTCGATTATTCGCTGTAGTTCGCGGCAGTTCGCGATGGAATGGAATATTTTCCACCGGCTCGAAACGTGTTCCTTGTCGGTGACAGCGTCTTGCTGACTCACATTCTTTTCCTCTGAACGAATCCGCAATTAAAAAAAAAAAAAAAAAAAAAACANACCTCGCCGTGGAGATAAAAAAATATTCACCTGTTCCTTGTTCCTCATTCGCGATTTCTCCGTGTTTTCGTAACTTGTTGCCGTGTCGTTCGCGAAAAATGTGTCACGTGACGTTTTCTCACGAGCTTGAAATTTTGTATTTCCTTGGTACCGTCGTGAATTCGATCTCATTACAAGTCCCAAAATTCTCGTCAATAAGAAATTATTCAAATTCAAAATTTGTACAATCCTTTGCCGTCTTTCAATATGATTTTCCATTTACCAATTTGTTATAAGTTAAACATAAACTCCAACTAACGAAACTAAAATGGAAAGTTCATTCACTTGAGGGATAGTTAATTAGATCTATATTATTTCTAAGTGCAAGAATTTTGAAATTTATGTAAAATAATATCTGTTGTTGAAAATCGGCAATCAGGCAAGTACGATCACGGGCCATTTCACTGCATGCAACAACACGGAAAGAAAGTCGCATTGCAGGACCCGTTAATCGCGCTGTAAACTCGTTTCTTAACACGCCGATTATCCTCGAGAGCTTTAATCCCGGTGACCCTCGTCAATTCAAAGGGTTCGAGCTTCATTGAATATTTATAGGGTCGCGATACCATATCGAAACGATTCCTCCACCTCCTTTGGTAACAATCAACGGCACCATTACTATACACGTATACTCGCAAGTGATCTTCTATTTCCTCGTAGAAGAAAAAAAAAATCACCGATGCATTACGATCTAGACGGTTTTTTAATTCGTGCCCCTCCCTCCTCCCCTGATCCAGTCGCGTGTTGCCAGTCAGAATTAAAAATAGTCCGTTCGAGGTGGAAGATTATGCAACACGAGTTCTCCCCGTTATCTGTTCCTCTCAGGTAATAAAGAACAGTCGGCGTGTGTCCTGGCGAGTCGAACGAGTCCTCCGCGACCGCCACGTGGCCTCCGGACCGTTTGACCTGCATTTCTGATTTTAATCCGAGATAATACGGGGCTATCACGCCCGACGACACATTTGTCTTCGCGGTCCAACCACGGAGCCTAGGGACATTCCGCGCTACTTGTGTTTCAGTCGACGAAAGCTGGAGAAATAATTGTTTCTTACAGGCGCGGTGCTAACAGAAGGATAGAAGAGAGTGAAAGTGGCACGGAATCTTTTTGATGTCTTGTACGTAAGCCATAGGATGCGATAATTTACTTCAGAACAATGAGAGTGAAGAACAAAGTATGTTTTTTTTTTTAAGATTGAAATTACGAAGGTAACATATTCGTGTTCATTATAAGAAAACGTATCTGAAAATTGAAAGATAAAGATTAAAAGATACCTAAAGATTAAAGTTACTGATTTTTCATATGTGTCAGAATGTATCATTTGTATGAATGATTTTGTTAAGTTATAATGTAAATTTTTTTCATTATTGTACCACCAATCCGGGATAATAGACTATCGTTTAAAAAATTGGGATAGCCTGCTGTTTTGATAAAATCATATCTTCTCAACAAGTAAAATGAAAAATATTAATTTTAAATTAAAGATACTGACTGATTTACTTATAAACTACTATTGTTTAAATTATTTTTGTGATCGAAACTGCACAGGATTTATTTTTGAATTTCTGAATATGAAATTAATCAGTGCTCCAAATTTTTGAATGTTGGTGTATGTTACAATAACAGCATCAGTAGTAACAAAAAATCTGCAATAGTGCATAATTTTAATGAATGGTAATTTGATGCTGTTTCAGACTGTCTTCCGATCAACAATCAACAATCACCAATAATATTCACAAAATTTGGGTACGAATTTTTAAATGAAACAAGACTCTTTTACCATCAATAGGACTAAATCGAATGTTCATCAATGAATCAAATTTACTATCGCTTTCCTATCACGTTGTTATCGACTATAAATCAAAGTCTCGTCTCCATCACACTTCCATCATTAGAAACATTCAACGTTCAACGTTGAACGCACATCGACATTACATTACGGCCTTTTTACCATACTGTCGTCGAGTATCATCAAACGAACGTCCCATTCTATTTCACGATGTTCGTCCTTGATAAAATGGTTGCCGTGTATCAACGACTAACAATAGCTCGCGGCCACTTGCACGTGACTCGTGATTTTCTTCGCGATTGCTATTGGTCGATAAACGCGAAAACGATCGACCGAGACAACGCAGCTCGAGCACAGAGCCATGGAACACAGGTGAATACATGTATGCGTAAAATATTGTAAATAGGAGCAGAGAAAACCGGCGATTTATACCGAGCGGAACAGCTCGAGACGTGGCGTTGTCGCGGCGCGTTGTCAACCGCGAAAACCGACGCGGTGCTACAACCGCAGACTGTGCAAACACGTCGCCAATTACATACACACACCATCGCTTATCGATAGTCGCAAAGATGTAACGAAACTCGGCAGGCTTTCTCCAAGTGGAGCGCGTGCCACTGTTTCCGCGAGAGCGGAACGATTCTCGCCGCATTGCTCCTCGAGAGCATGCCTCTAATTACGATAATTAGCTCAGGAAATTAGCACGTGTAACTAGTACGAATTTTTAATTTAAAAAAAAAAAAAAACGTCACGAGAAACGTGAGATATGAAATGGAGTTAGAAATACTCTTTAGTGATCGTAACAACATAAATTATAAATATAGTCGTATGTAGCTCAATCATACTGCTACGTGAAAGGCTTCTCTTGCTAGATTACAATTTTTCTACGTACCATTTAGAATTAGACAGCTTCTACTTCAAAATCTTCGTCTGTTTGATTTCTCGGTAGAAACTCATTTTATAAAAATGTGATGATTACATATGTCAACGTTCTATTGCACGTAAAAAGCAAAAATTCTAGCTCAATATGATTATTATAAAAAGATTAGTAGTTAGTAAGTTACAGTTCAATACCTTTTCTGGTTGCGACGAATTTCGTGAACTGAACGTGTCCGGTGATTCGCGATCAACATGGTAAATGAAACATGGGTTAACACACTGTTCGACGTACGATTCGATTCGCCAGTCCGAGGACGATCATTTGATTACGATCCACCAGTGATAAACTCAACTTGGAAGATTCGCGAAGAGCTAACAGATCACATTAACTAACACTTGAAACCACCTAAGGAAAACGTCTTGCTCACAGCAATAAATAACTTTTCCACGATTCCGCGCATCCGCGTCGCACCTACGAGCATTCGACAATCGTTGAACAATTTCCACGCGTTCGGCCGGCGTCAGTCGTGCGCGGCGACTCTTCGGCTTACTGACAGACACGTGGGAGCTCGGCAACATCACGTTCGGGATCACGTGTCCGATTACGTTCACCGAAGCATGAACGATTCACGAGTATAGCCACGACGACGATCATGATCACCGGGTTTGATCATTCCAGCGGACTGTCATCGACGCGGCGCGATACGACGCGCGAGCGAAAGAGGCTGCTTGCCGGGATATATATACGAGCGACGACGCAGCTAGCGCGACTCCGCGTCCGCGTCGGTGCTTCTGACTCGGCAGAAGTACAGGCAGAAACGAAACTACACAATGTGACGGCTAACGCGCGCACACGAGCGGCCAACGAGCGCCTGTCAGAGCAACAAAGAGAGAGGAGCAGAAAGTGCAAGAGAGACGAGGAACTGGTGGCAGACGCGAGGACATCGGTGGTGTGCGTACGTGCACGCGCGTGTAGGAGACGAAGACGAGCCGAATGCGAGCCGGAGGAAAAAAAGGGATGCGTTGTTGCACACGTACGTACTTATAGACTAGTGTGTGGAAATCCCTGTGTGTGTGTGTGTGTGTGTGTGCCTGTTGGTACACGAACGGCTGGTACGCGTGTGCGTGGATGGTGAATGTGTGCAGAGAAGCGTATCCTCCTGTCGAGCGTGGAGCGGACGAGAGCGTCGAGCTGTCAGCGCACCCCACCCCGAATCCCCCTTTGAAACCAACCCCTCCTACCGTGACGAACCCCCACCCCGTACCAGTGCTTTGCTTTCCCTCGTCTACGTTCCCCTCTCTCCCTATCGTTTCTCTCTTTCTCTCGCCCCTTTTTCGTCGTACGCCGTCCCCCGTGCGCAACCCCCGTGTGTGCGTCGCTGGGCGCCGGAACCACGTCGAAGAAAACCCAATGAAACGAGGGAAAAACAACGTTCTGACGAATTTTACCAGCTTCGAAGGAATCTCCAACTCTGAATGTTTTCTATTAGGTTGTTACTATTATTGTTTAGGATCAATGGGTTTTATCAAAAGAGAGAGAGANGAATGTTTTCTATTAGGTTGTTACTATTATTGTTTAGGATCAATGGGTTTTATCAAAAGAGAGAGAGAGAGAGAGAGAGAGAGAGAGAGAGAGAGAGAGATCATACAGTATCCGCGTAGTCGGAGGTAGTCGGAATGAATTTATTGCTTTCGCAGCCAGCAGAATTAAGTAGTAAAACCCAGCTAACGTTCGCCGCGATTTCATTTACGATTGTCACCGGCGATCACACTATCCGGTCAAGTTAATTTCCATACATTTAAACCGCACCGCGTGCTGCCTCTCTCCCTCTCTTATTCTCTCGGCATTATTCACCGCGCGACGCATCAACACCTCCGAAAAATCCTCGTGCCGCGACACGGCCGAGCAAGTTTTAAATGCTATTCATAATATCATCCTACCCCGGTCCCTGTGCCTCTTTCTTTTCCCAACAAATTTCAAATGTCACCGCTGCTCGTTCCATCGGACAAACGGAACGAGCGACGCAGAACGAGCGGCAGACAGTGAAAAAAAAGAGGGGAACGGGCAAAAAAAAAAAAAAAAAAAAAAAAAAAAAAAAAAAAAAAA
>NIPQ01090797.1:0-14277 GCA_002806875.1 Lepidotrigona ventralis hoosana
TTCTCACGTGAAAGCATCCAGGAAAAAAATAATTTATTTTATAAATCCCATTTTATTAACCCTCCGCAAGCAATGAAGAGCCCGGAGAACTCAAAACTCTCCACTTTGATATATAATCGAAACAAACACTTGAGCAAAAGTAGAAATTCGCTTCGAAGGAATTCAAGAGTGAAGTTTGACATTGGTCCCTCAAAATCTTCGATCGTTTATAAATATTAGAACAGAGCTTTTCAAGAACATTATCGATTATCGATATTAAAGCCAAAACGACTCGATTCAGCATTTTGCCTTTCTCTACGAGAAGACTCCGAGTTTTGATACGAGATCGAGATAAAAAAAAAAAAGAAAAAAGGAAAAACGCACGATATTACACCAGTGCGAGGGAAAAATCGAACGCAGCGGCCTTCGAAGGAAAAAAAGGGAAAACGCGTTAGCGGATAGCGTTCTAATTCCCTGCGAGTAATCCACGCTTGAAGTGTGGCTTCAAGATGGTCATCGAGATAAGATTACGTGTGCGCGAAATCGAGGTCAAGGACAGACAGATTTCACCTGGCTGCGAGAAAGGAGGATTTCGCGAAACGCGTTTAGTACTCACGGGGCAGGTTACTGCTGACTATCGACGAGATCTTCGTCGTATTCGAGCCTTCTTGCTTCTTCGTCTTGCCTTCTTCGTATATCGAGAGCCTTGCTGCTTCCAACAACTTTGAACGCATGTGGAGGACCATCACCACTGCTACTGAGGTTAAGCCCAATGACACGATCGATGCTACCACGATTAGAGCAATGTCCAGGGAAATCGGGACTGGCTGGATGTCTGCTCAAAGTTGTTATTATTAGAAAAATATTTATATCTGCGCCATTATTGCATGATGAAATACATCGTGGGCAAATGTTCATGAACACGAAATAGAAACAGTGTTGATTGAAGATTTCTCTCAGTCATAAGAATATAAAGATTATTTTGTTTCATATATTTTGTGGATTTTGTGTACTTGTAAAGTTCTTACAAATGTATTTTAAAGTTATTGTTATTATCAGTTTAGCAATGTTTAGAAAAATTTACTTATCTGCGTCATTATTGCCGATTGAATGAAACAGTCATATCGTAGGTAAATCTTTATGAAAGTAACTATAGAAATGGAAACGATTCGTCGAGATTTGTTTCATCCACTACGTAATATAAAGATTATTTCACGCATTATGTGTATTTATAAAGTCTCTATAAACGTATCTGTTCATCGCTATTTCCCCAAGATTTTACAATCTTATGAAATTATGAAATTATTTAGTGCTTAGTTTATAATAGAATAGTGCGAGTAGTTAATGGTTAAATTAAAGTACAATGTTTATGATAGTATTTGATTCATAGTGGGTTGATTGTACAAAATGATTATGATTAAATCGGAGTGTTTATGAAATTATAATAACGTAGTATTTGATTTATAACAGATCAATAGTACAAAATTAATTGTACATATATTACCTTTGTGTATATTTTTGACGTAATCGGTTTTGGGTGGGCCGATGTCGTGCAGATTAGCATTGTCATCGACGTGACTGACGAACGGATTTTTCATCGCGAATTTCCCTCGGTCCTTGTCCAGGTTCCTTCTTCGTTCCGGCACGGAAACCCAAACGATCACAGGCTTGGCGGTGCTCGAGTTTCCATCCTCGTGGGCCGGTGCCCTAATTTTCTTCTCAGCCGAGGTTGAGACGCTGGTAGTTTCCGGACTCGTTGTTCTGCCAGGATTATCCGGCGTGACAGGTGTTTCGCGCACATCTTCCAACAATTCACGAAACGAAATGAAACGACGATTATTATTACGTAAATTGCACAAGTCTGTTTGCCATGGG
The DNA here is from genome assembly GCA_002806875.1 of Lepidotrigona ventralis hoosana. Taxonomy (NCBI): domain Eukaryota; kingdom Metazoa; phylum Arthropoda; class Insecta; order Hymenoptera; family Apidae; genus Lepidotrigona; species Lepidotrigona ventralis. The sequence goes on from NIPQ01090797.1 coordinate 1,855, forward strand.
TTTCTTCTTGTCCAAAGTAAAAATATTTTGTTTGAACAAAATTTGATGTGTGTACGTGTTTAAACTCTCGCGACTCTCGGCCAACAGTTGCATCACGCACGAATAAATATCTCAGCACGCACGAACACGACAGCTCGTCTCATTTCTAACTAGACAGATTTGAAAATATGGATATGCAGAATGCATATAATATTTGAGAAACAATTACAGACGATTCTTAGACTTAAATATTTTAATGTTGTCTAATTGGATCTCATTTTTTTTAATTTATATTCGTAACAGTATGAATAATAATTTCCTTTAACATTAGAATTTATCTATTGACTTGAAGGTATAAAATTTGCAGATTTTACCAAATCAATTGAAATTCAAAAAAAAAAAAAAATTGGTAATAAAATGAAGAACAAAAGCATTCATTATATTTAAACGAAAGTATAATTCCAAACTGCACCGCGTTATACATCAAATTGCATCAAACTGAAAAATTAAGAATTTCGGCGGCTCTGGTGTTATTTAATTTTCGATTCATTTGTTAAATATTATTCCAATGATATATTCCACTCCATTTCGAATATTTTATACATACATATTAAATGTACACTCCACTTTAAACATTTATACATCTTTTAAATTCTTCGCCAACGTGTGAAGAATTTTATTTATTACCTGCCGTGCTGGTTTCTGTTGTTTCCCAATTCCGCGACGATTCTCTGTCCAGTTGAATGATCGTGAAATTCACGGTTACGCTGTTCTCCTCGTTCACGTTCCGAGAGTAGCTGGTGTTCTGCGCGGAAACAGTGTTGTCCAGATCGTCGTGGATGCATCGGCCAGTTTCCGGATGACATTCGCCGGTCGGATCCTTGCAGTCGCACGGAGAAGCGCATCCAGGTCCCCAGCGATTGCTCGGACACGGTTTATTGCATCTGAAGGTGAAAACCGTGATTACGTGTCTGCTGCGTTATGCATTAGAGCAGCACTTATTAGGCCATGTGTTCAACATTTCAATCAACAGGTTGCTCACAGTGTGCTTATGTGATTAGTAGGATGCGTAGAAATCAATAGAACTTGTTGAATCAACCGAGCCACGATGAGTAGTGACATTTCGTGATTTTTTTTTTTTTTTTAACTAGAGTGGTTTTGATTATGCATTTAAAATACATGTTTGTGGAAGATGCACATATCTTTGTTATTACACGTATTTTTTGTATATATTATATAATATTGTATCCTTAGAATTTATATCTTTTTATGTGTTGTAGTACAATATAATGACTGCTGTTAATATTCGGACATTAAATGTTGAAACTGCTATAATTTTGTAGGAAGAAATTATTATTCGGTAATAAACTTGAGCTCGTTTCGAGCAAACGACAATGTGAAAACATTTTTCTTCTCGAAAATGCTGTAAATTATTAATGGTACGTAGGGATGTCGAAAGATCTTTGTTCATTGATTGAATCATGAACCATGGATTTGAAGATCGATGTCTTTCGTTTACTACAAACCTTTCAAAATTTGCTGCACGAGTTCTTGTCACCAATTTATTGAATTTTGAATATCAGGCGAAACCGAATATAGTGAAAATGATCTCTTGAATTTTCCAATCTAATTTAACCTTAATATTCAATAAAATGATAAAGAAGATCATATATCAAGCTCTCGGGAGTTTTAATATATAAATTCAGTTATGAAAAACATTTTTCTACTCTAAGATTTCACTTTTTTTTGAAGCCAGTTTTCTTTAACACTTCGAAATCGATAATTTCTTTTCCATCTGACGATATACATTCAACGATGGCCAGTGGAACAGGATATAAATAAAATTTGAGTCGAATTAATACACGCCATTTTCAACAAAATGAACGAGTTGAAATACAAAATTATCAATTTCACGATTAATCTTTGACTTTGAACTTCGATACATTATAATACAGTTTTTCTGAAAAGCTAGAAATTCTAATTTACACTCGTTTGCTCGTTTATCGGTGGTGTTTTTACAGATCAGGTCTTACATTTGTCCGTGTAATCCCGGCGGACAAACACGCCATTTTCAACAAAATGATGTGCACTTTGTAAAACGAGTTGAAATACCAATTACAAAAATTACCAATTTCACGACTAATCTTGCATTGGACTTTGAACTTCGATACATTATAATACAGTTTTCCTGAAAAGCTAGAAATTTTAATTTACACTCGTTTGCTCGTCTATCGGTGGTGTTTCTACAGATCAGGTCTTACATTTGTCCATGCAATCCCGGCGGACAAACACGCCATTTTCAACAAAATGATGTGCATTTTGTAAAACGAGTTGAAATACAAAATTACCAATTTCACGACTAATCTTGCATTGGACATTGAACTTCGATACATTATAATACAGTTTTCCTGAAAAGCTAGAAATTCTAATTTACACTCGTTTGCTCGTCTATCGGTGGTGTTTCTACAGATCAGGTCTTACATTTGTCCGTGTAATCCCGGCGGACAAACACGCCATTTTCAACAAAATGATGTGCACTTTGTAAAACGAGTTGAAATACCAATTACAAAAATTACCAATTTCACGACTAATCTTGCATTGGACATTGAACTTCGATACATTATAATACAGTTTTCCTGAAAAGCTAGAAATTTTAATTTACACTCGTTTGCTCGTCTATCGGTGGTGTTTCTACAGATCAGGTCTTACATTTGTCCGTGTAATCCCGGCGGGCAAACACAGTGTCCATCGATGGGATTGCAAGGCACGTGCCCGGCGCAGTTGCATTTCTCCTCGCATTTAAGACCCCATGTGCCCGGCGGACATGCTGCAACGAAAATAGAGCGGATTTTCTGCGTGAATTGCGTACGGTTGTAAATTATCGATCACAAACTGTGAAGCTTGATTCTTCTCTTACAGTTTCTTCCGTTGTTTTCCTTACTCTCGAGATAATTGCAACCGACGATGGCGCAACGAGCTGGTCGGCTAGTTTTTCCGTTTTCTCGAGAAATCGATACGCGCGCGGCGGAAAACACGCGGTGGAATATCAGCGATCCGATTTCAGAAACGTAACAGAACGAACGGGTGAAAATTATTCGCACGCGTTCTAGCGATTACGAGCGTGAAATATATCCGCTGTGGCGCGGACAGTTTCGTTAGAGTTCGTTCGTTTCGCGATACGCCGAGCGAATCTGCCCGATACGCGCGATCGCAATTGCAATTGAAAAGTTCACAACGAGAACAGTTCTTCTTTCTCCCGTGTTTGNCCGTGTTTTTTTTTTTTTTTTTTTTTTTTTTGGTTTCTTTTTGCTCTTTCGTGAAAACAAATTTATCCTCCGTGTTCAATGTATTTTAATTTCAACTCTGTTGCGTTCTAATCATGTACTTTTATTTCCAACGAAATTTTTACGTTTGAAGGATATAGATTGCGTCGAATATTTTTCTTAAAATTACAATATACAAGGCTTTCCACTGGTTCGCCAGTGTTCATCGTATCACGCAATTAGCTTAGATCTAATTCTATTATGAAACTGTGAATTTTATGATTCAACGTTCGATTTCTTCGATATCGATATGTTATTGTTACTTGAGAGATCAAAAGACGAGAGATTGTTTTATTAACAAAGAAACCAGAAAAATAGACAGACTTACCATTTTGACAGCTTTCATACTGACCGCCGGGAACACACTGACACCGATTCGGTGAAATACAAATTCCAGACGGGCATTTTTCACAGAGAGGCACGCATTTCATGGCTGCGGGCGATGTCCCTTCATTGGATGAGATCGTTTGATAGCCTTCGCAGCATTCGTTTACGATCCTAGTTTTTAGTTCTGTCTGCGAAGTAAAAGCATTTTTTATTAACCCACTATGACTCTATATATAAATTAAATATTTATTTGAAAATTGTATATTTATCTATTTACATGTTTTGAACATTTTTTTATTTCATTATTGTTTGCTTGTCAAGTAATTTGTTTATAGCAATTATTAGTTCTTATAGTAGATACCTTCATTAGAATGAAGTACTGCAAGTAAATAACAATTAAAAATTAAGTTATAAATATTCGTATATTCCGTGAAGAATATTTTAATTACTTTTTAAATGAGATTACATTTTTATTTAAATAACACGCACCAAAAATTTTCTCTATATATTTATGTCAGAGAACAATTATATATATTATATATATATATATATATATATATATATATATATATATATATATATCTTATTTAAATTGAAACGGTGTTTCCATAGATTGGACGAAGACTCTTGCAGTATACCGATAGTTTCTTTAGTTAATTTCATTAAATTCACCTTGACATTACCAGTGACCCCAACGAGAATCTGCTCCCCTAATTAGTATTCGAAAGAAGCATGCAATTTATTCAAACGAAGTAATATAAGAGCAGATTCAATGAGCGTCTAGTTTCCAAACTAGTACTGCAGTTGGAAAAGCGATTAAGAAACAAAAACCAGGCCGCTTTAGCTATCGAACGAGGCAGTTCTGGCAACGTGACTGTTGGATCTTTGGAAAAGATCCCACTTTTTTTTTTTTTTTTTTTTTTTTTTATNTAAAATTCTCAGTCAACGGAACAGCTGATATGGTTATTATTATATAATTATCGTGATACTATGATTTTATGATATTTATTATGAATGATTATGATATTATAGCTAAACTATTCCATAAATTGAATAATTTATATGGCACAAGTTATTTTTAATATCAGGCTGAAAAAACTCGAGTTAATGACGTAGACTCGTCAAAACACATTGGAATTTTACGTAGAGAAAGAAAAATAAAATTTCCTCCTTTTGCATTTCGTAATTTCGCATTATTATGTTTTCAGTGTCAATGTATATCAGAACACGTTCAACATGAAATAGAAAAAAGATTTCCATCTTTTTGTCTTGAACGTGTAAATTAACAAGTAACATCGAAGCTACGCGTTTAAAGTCATTTATGAAACTATCATCATCGGAGTTCGATGTACAATTTTATCGATCGTCACCAATTGCTTTCTATTCAATATAAGTGGCTTCATCGAATCGTTTTGCGGCATAATTGAAGAGACTGTTGCGTGTCGATCAACAAACAAGTAATTCAACGTTTAAAAAAAGATTAAATGTTTGTTAAAAAAGATTTCCAAGAGAGGAAAAAATTCAAGAGTATGCTCACCTTTACGCGGTAAATTGAAGAGACTGTTGCGTGTCGATCAACAAACAAGTAATTCAACGTTTAAAAAAAGATTAAATGTTTGTTAAAAAAGATTTCCAAGAGAGGAAAAAATTCAAGAGTATGCTCACCTTTACGCGGTATCGTTGCCTCATTTCTGTCCGTGTCTTTGGGCATCTGGGTGGAATCTGCAGACACCAGGTGAACGTGTTCACAACAACCGGCTCCGTGTACGTTTCCATCGAAGTGACCGTGTAACTGCAATGTTCGATCAATTAAGTATCAACGTGTCTCGTGGTTTCCTTATCGGGAGAGCACCGGCGGCCTGCCGAGTATTAAACCTGACCACGTATTAAATTAAGAACTCTAGGTTAGTGTCAAGGTTCGTTCGCCAAGGTGCTTCAACATCACTTTAACGAGAGTTTTTCATCTCTCCAAATTATTCAACTTTTGCAGAGTGAATTTTCAAATGAAAATTTGTGCTTTGTCTGAAGAAGAAATTAGCAAATACTCACTTCTCCAGCCTCGAGCATACGTTGTCTGCTGAGAATACTCTCGAGGAAGATATAGTCAGGAATAGGACTAACTGCCAGATCCTCGAATCGTTCATTTCAACTGTTAAAAAAATTTTTCCCTCGATAACTTCGGTTAATTTTATTGAACCCCTTTGCAGAACCACATCAATGTGTCTCGTTAGTTTCTTTGTCTGTGGTCTCAAGTATTGAAGTTTAATTTAATAAAAAAAATATGATATTTAAGCAATATGTTGAAGTAAATTCTGTATTTTATTCATATAGTCATGAAGATCTTTAACAGAATAATTTTTCTTACGATGAAGAATGATACAGTAATTGACATGAAATGTTTCGATGTTTTGATTCTTTTCGAATTATAGCAACTAGATAAATATATTTTGTACTTTGCTAATGGTCATTGGTCGATCACGAAGACCTTCGATTTATATCAATTTCTCCTGCGCGAAGACGATGTTTGCAGACGCGGAAATTATTTCACATTTTTTTCAGAATGAAAAATAAGTTGACATCCTTCGACCTAAAATAAAATCAGGTGTGCGACAACAGTGAAATTCGCACGAGAGACTTTATGAAATTTAAATAAATATATAAATGTTTTTTTCGGAAATTAGAAGTTTCTTTACTTTAGTCGTTTCGAAAATGTCATATATTTCATATATAGAAGAATGAAAACTGAATGCTTTGTCAAATCAAGAATCTCTGATGCATTAAGAATCGTCTGCTTATGACATTCAATATATACATTATAATATATATAAAAAAAACATGTAATATTAAAAATGTGTATAATACAAGGTAGACCATCCAATATGATCACTTCAATTATTTTCGTTGTTAGTAAACCAATCAAAACAATTTCTTTTTGTCACAGATGATACGATTTCATAAGTATCTCATTGGCAACTAGTTTAGCAAATACTTTAACTTTCAATTTTATACAGTGTTTATATTGCTCTTGTCTTTCACACCTAATAGTTTTCTTTTTGGACATAAATGGACTACTTCTTTTTTTTTTTATAGAAAATTTCATCGAAATTACTCGCCCCTCGAAATGCAGCGATACTTGTCTGAAACATTTCAACAACGAGTAATTTGAAAGATAATTTCATTTAATAAGTTGAAACTGTATAAAAATAGGTATAATTACAATGACCTCAGACTGCGAGGGGTTACGATTTGGACTCGCTGTACTCACGTTTGTGCGAAGGTTGTCTGCAGTGAAAGTCTGGACGTTCAGGGTGAACGTTCAATTAGCCTTTTCAAAATGACACGTTGGTGCACGAGGTTGTTAGGCATCGATGTCGATCGGACGAACGTGACGCCTTCGTCGTCTTAAGTGTCATTCTTTCGCCGGAAACGGATCGACATAACAGCTGGTGTAAATGACCGGGTACCTAAACGCAAAAAAGTGTCCCGTTACTATCGGTAATAAGAAATGTTACGCGGCTCGATGTCTCCGACGGTACGAGAAAATCGTTTCGCGACACTTTTTGCCACTGTTCGCAATTTTTGTCGATCCAATTATATTCAACGAGCGTGTCTTCTTCTTCTGGCGGGAAAGTAACGTGGCGCGGTAGTATTCGCTTTCAAATCTCTTTGGTGATTAAGGAGATTAGCGTGTCACCCAAACAAAATATACTCGATGCGAAAAAAAGAAAGAAAATCGTATAGCTGATCTTATTTCAAAATGTGAAGCTTTCTATGTTGGTAGTTCTTAATTTGCTTCTTTCAAAGATGTGGAAGGATGAGGATACTTTTGTTGTAGAAATTCAAAAATCACTGAAAAATTTCGATTTTCTTATCTAACTCTAATGTCCAAAATTGAGAGACAATATTTTAGAGGTCGATAATTGTACGAATCAATAGGTGTAGAAAGTTTTGGCCAAACAGAAATTGTCGAATATTATTTTTCTACCTGAAACAAATATCATACAACAAATTTCGAAAGATCATTGCAGAGAAGAGATTTCACTCTCGAAGAATCTGACGGATTTCAAAACAATTCTTCAATGTCCATGAAGGCACGAGCGAAAGAGTGAAACTTTAGGTTAGATTTTTGCATAGGAAAATAACTGAGAACGGGAAATAAAAGAGTGGCTAGTAGAAAGAGGCATTGCGTTCAGACGTTGTTACCGGAAATTGCGTCGCCCATATTTGACGTAAGAGGGACGAACGATCTCTTTCAAAGGACGTTCTTCTCGACAGGAAATGTTAAGTTGCTCCAATTGGCTGATTTATTCGGCGATGATCAACCGACTCGACGTATGTAAATAATAAAACTCCGATGAGACATTTAACCAGTTGGTGAAGAAACAATGCATGCAAAGTTATGCAATAAAGAAATAGTAGATTTTTCTACGGCAAACGTAGGAAAGAAGAGAGAATATGAAAATTTCCATGATGTAAAAATATAGACGATAGATCGTAGAGTCCCGACGGAGTTCATCGATAGAATTCAATTCTTTTCACTTTGAGGATTATCATAATACTACATCTTCAGAGTGAAATTCTTTCAACTTGTTTGTGGCAAATTTTCGTATTATTATACAGCGGCAACGTAATAGTAACGCTGTAGTAACACAGTAGAATACAAAGTTAATTATACTTTCAAAAACAAGAATTCCTGAACAAAGAGTAAATCTAAATTTCATTCGGAATCTTTCATATCGAGGCTAGTATCGCAACGTTGATAGAACACAAAGGATTAATTCTACTCAATTAATTATACTTTCAAAGACGAGAGTTGAATGAAAATGCATTTAAATTTCATTCATCAAAATCCGCCACAATCAAGACTAGTGTCACGGTATATAAAGTAAGAAAGTTAATTTTATTTAACTACTTATAATTTCAAACGAGGATAAAATCCCAATGGGAAGTGGATTCAAGTTTCATTCACAGAATAATATCCTGACAAATCGTACGTATCTGTTTTACTTGTATCGAACGCCGTGAAATCGATAATGGCACCCGTAGACCGCAACAAGCGACTTACACTTTCGATCGCGTCTAATGTCACCGACTCTGTAACGCTCTGTGTCGTTCTCGGTTGGATAGCTTCGAAACGTAGCCACATGTGGTTTATAATTCAATCTCTTGTCATTTTTTTTCTCCACGCCCGGAGCGTGCGTATAGTCCAGGATTTAAATTCTGTATTCATAGTTGTAAGAATGAAAATATTTCGACGAGACAGACATTTGAAGACAAGTCAAATTCGATGTACTTATACCTTTCTACTAAAAATGTTTCCATGAATGCACTTGCAATGTGTACAAGTTTTGTACAAGTTTTTCCATTCTAGAAAGAGCAGCACGCAATTTTCGATTCTTACAAAATCGTATATAGAAAAGATTATGGTTCATTAAAAATCATGTTTCCATGAATGCACTTGCAATGTGTACAAGTTTTGTACAAGTTTTTCCATTCTAGAAAGAGCAGCACGCAATTTTCGATTCTTACAAAATCGTATATAGAAAAGATTATGGTTCATTAAAAATCGTCCACTTGCAACATTCAGGGATTTTTTTGAGCTAAAAGATCGTCGTATTATCAATCGTCCTTCAATAATTAGCTTTCTTCACTAATTGTCAGCTTAAGTTGAAGCAATTGCAGTAAAATGAAAAATCATCCACTTGCAACATTCAGGGATTTTTTTGAGCTAAAAGATCGTCGTATTATCAATCGTCCTTCAATAATTAGCTTTCTTCACTAATTGTCAGCTTAAGTTGAAGCAATTGCAGTAAAATGAAAAATCGAAAAAAAACAAATAGAAAAGAAAACAGATACTTGTAATATCGCACTATAATCAGAGAGAGTCCAAAAAATTGTAAAAGTGTTAAATTAGAAGTCGTGCTTGTGAACACGAAGATATGAACCTTCTTCTCTAATTGGGACATTATATAGAAATGATGACAGTGAGAAATATTTTCGATACTGTCACGATCGTGAGAAATGTCTCGTTTGTCGCTTTGCGCAACAACGTTTTTGATGTATCAACGTTCTTGATGTATCACTCTGTCAAAAGGCAAGGCGATTGCCGGCGTTGAATGAATCAAGTAGGCTTGTAAGTTACCCAAAACGAGATATCATCTCGCCAGTACAGAAGCCACTACCTAGATTTCAGATCAACATGGAAGATTAACGTGGAAGATCTTAATTATCCGATTATCTCGGTCACATCCTCAACCTTGGCTTTGAAGAAGAAATTCAAACGAGTTAATTAATTCGTTTCGTGTAAGTGGTGACGAGACCTTGTACAATGAAATCTTAAAAATCTTGACCGCTATCATAGTTAAGTGAATTCCATTTTTCACTCATCGTCGTTGATATATTTTTTTAAATTTTAAACCAGTTGGTTCTGTCTTAATCTGCTTCAATTTTTCCTTTTCTACAACAAATCGTCCGTAGATCTCGAGTAACTTTGAATTATATAGCCAGACATCTTGCTGTTATTTTAGAGAACAGAAAGGGAAAAAACGTTTGATATCGGTAAAATATTTTGTAATGTCAGAAATGTACAATTGGAGCGATTGTGTAAATATACAATTTCGAAAAATGCAGCTGGATTTCGTTTAGGTTAGGTTTAGGTTAGCTTTAGGTTAGGTTTACGTTCGTTCTATCGTTAAAAGAAAATCTGTCTAATTATTACTAAACCTGTCTAATTTATTAATGTAATTTTATTTCATGTAAATGTCTCGAAAAGCCTAACTCATCAATGTCAAGCGTCGTTTTGGAAATTTTATAATTTCATTCTCTACTGCGACTTGTTTTTTAACGAATTTCTCACGAAACGCTATTTTATAAAAAATAAAATACTTAGTTCTCAACATTTCAAATCCTCATTTTCGAGGAAACTGTAACAAATATATTACAATGTAACATATAATATCATAACATGAAATATAATATTATAAAATACTATAATAATTTTATATTGCGCAAATATAAGTGATACGATATTCTGAAAGAAACGATGTTTCATCTAAGAAAACAGAAGAAAAAAGAAAATTTTCCACTAATCTCTAGTAGTTCCTCGTTCGTGTTATCAAGCTCGTATTTCAATTGTCAGCTAGATTCATCGTACATAAATGGCGTGTTTCAATTGTCACTGGTGGCTCATTGTAAGATCGCTATCGACAACCGCGCGATTAATTTCAACGACTTTCCATTTCTCCGACTGGTCGTCAATGAAAGCCGTGGAAAGTCGATCGTCGTTACGACAGTGAGGAAAACAGGTGCACACCACGGTTCGTTGTACCGTGGAATGCAAATTCCAATCCCGATTGTCTCTATTCCCCGTCGTTTTATACGCGAAATTGCCGTTCCGACAACGTGGAATGACTTTATTCCGGCGTTTTCTTTGAATTCACTGCGTGATCGTTGGCGAAATGTATCGAGAGAAGGATGGTGAATTGCCGATCGAAAACAGTTTGTGCAAACTAAAACTCCGTGTTCCCCCACCCCGAGCAAATTCGTCCGCCATTCGTGCAAAGTGAATTCACGACCGTGATCGAAAAAGAGAATTCGTCAATTTTGTGGTTTTTTAATTATTTTTCGTAAATGTCGAACGCCAGATATCTAGAAGTCAGACAGAGATTATAACGGGTATAGCGAGATTGTAAAATGAATGCTGATTCGAATTTGTTATTACAAAGTAAAAGTAGTCTTCTTTTTACGAAGGAAAACTCATTTCTAATTTATATTCTGCAGGGAGAAGTTTTCTATCACGTTTGTATTTAAAGGCACGTGTAATTAGTACAGTTATTAATCCTTAAATGGCGATCACAGGGTCATTTGAGTACAGAAGCAGAATAGTTGAACAATTACAAGATAAGTACATGTTAGTAAAGATATAACAACAATATATGTAAATATGATTTCTGCTAGAGTTATCATATACCGCAATAAAAATTAGTAAGTTAAAATATTTAATAAGAGGAAAAACTCAAGGTTCGTTTCAGTTATGCAGGGCTCCCTTTCATTTCAGATGCTTAAAATTTCTCACGTTAGAAATGGCGTATCACAATTTAAAATCTACAATACAAAAATTTTAAAGACAAGAATCCTAGTTAAAATCTCGTTAAAAGTAAGAAAAATAAATAAATAAAAAAAGAAAAAAAAACGAAGAGAATCAAGATCTACAAAAGTTTTGAAGACAAGAGTTCTCGAATCTGTTATCAATGACGTTTAATCGATATATCAGTTTTGTTGCTAAAGTTGAACAAAACTCAGTCTGTACGTACGTACCTAACAATTGCTTGTTTTAGAAATTGTAACATAAAGTTAAAAAAAAAAAATCATCCTCAAACTATTGACGCATCTGCTGGATGGGAATCGTTCTCACGGCTCTCCGTGTATGGTCGATGGGAGAGTAATAATTGTTCCACCACATATTATGCACGGCGGAGGTTAATTTTCATCAGAGAATCCGTAATTGCACCGTGTCTTGGGAGTTTGTTCTACACGCTCCAGTACGTGATTTCCAACGAGACTCGAGGAATTCCAAAGGGACGTTGCATAATCTAACGCGATACGGCATTTCCCATGGCAGTGGGGCAAAGGACAAGCGAGCAACCGCGATTTGAATCAATCGCACGTGGGACTCGACAGTCTGACGAAAAATCGGTTAATGATGTAACCGGTGGTGATCTTTCATTCGTGGTGTTGGAATTTTTGTTTTCTTTTTCTCTTTTTTCTCTCTCTTTTTTTTTTTTTTTTTTTACCA
>NIPQ01090799.1:0-11572 GCA_002806875.1 Lepidotrigona ventralis hoosana
TATGGCCGCAAAATCTGTTACGTTATTGGAATAATAATGTTAATCACTTCTGGTCCAGCTGGTGCCATCGTGCCCTGGTACTGGGGCTTCATGATCTCAAGATTAATTAACGGTGCTAGTCACGCAGCCATACAGTATTCATCTTTCACAACACGTGAGTACTTTAAATTAATAATATAATTCCTGCTTAAAAAAGATTCTTAGAAAAATTTCTAAAAAATATCTATCGACTAAAATCTCTGTATATTAATTTTCAAATAATCTTACATAATTATATCAATTTTAATTATAACGATTGTATTGATATACGAATATTAATATTAATATAGTTGATCGGATTGTTAGATTTTCAAGCGTATTCATTATTCAGTTACAGAGGTAGCAAATGAAAAACACAGGCAGTGGATGGGAATCGCTTACAACATCGGCTACGCCTCAGGAACGGTTATTGTGCCAGGTGTAGCTTATTTGCTACACGAATGGAGACACATTCAATTAGCGATATCTCTACCGGCTCTGCTTTTGCTAATACACTTATGGTTAGTCTGCTCTTGCGTAACGTGAAGATTCTTGAAGGAACTGATCTACTAAATTTGTCTGAAATTGTCTCATGAAGTGATCTGATTAATCAGATTACTGGCATGAAGGAACTTATTACGATAATTAACGAGTACGTGAAATATTACGTAATTATACTGTTACAGGTTCATGCCAGAATCTCCACGATGGCTGATAGCTCACAATCGTCGAGAAGAGGCGAAAAGTTTAATCAATAAGGCGTCTAAGGGAAGTCCTGATATAACGATGACCACGTCAGTCGCGTCAAATGATCAAATCACAGAGGATGAACAGACGAAACAAGGATCGAAAAATATTAAAGACGGATTACACGAAGATATCAGAGGGTTTTGGGTGGTTGTCAGCAACAGCGAATTACGAAAGAGACTTCTTATCACGAATTTCACCTGGATGACAGCTTCTCTGACTTACTATGCGCTAGGTGATCGAATGATCTAAATTTATCTCCTTACAATCATACTTTTGCAGTAGAAATTTATAAGTTTAAGTTCACTTAAATTTTTAAGTGAACGAATAATTTATACAATTGAAAATTTTGCGCCGGGGACTTTTCTTTCACATAATGAAAGGTCTTATAAAAGAATTGAAGTTCACTATAGTATCTGTTATTGATCATTTCAGCGTTAAATGTGAACAATTTTTCCACAAACCGGTACATTTACGTGTCAGTAATGGGTCTGACGGAAATACCAGCTTATTTAATACCAACGCCGATCCTGATGGTTATGGGACGACGTACGGGAAGCGGAAGTTTGTACATCATAGCTGCGCTGTGTTTGCTCTGCATTCTTGTAATTCCAATGACCGACAGCGACACGATTATGATCGTATCCTTAATTGGAAGGTTCAGCGCGTCAGCTGCTTATGGCATCGTCATTTTGTACAGCTCAGAGCTTTTCCCTACGGTAATTACTATAAGATTGGAGATTTCTCGAATCGAAATTTTCATTTTCGTGTGCTTAGTTATGTTCACAACGCAAAATTTGCTACAGCAGGTGTACAATAAATAATCCTTCCTCGTGATTCAATCTTTGCTTTCGAAATGTTGTTTGAAATTTATTTATTTTTTTTTTTTTTCGAAACAGGTCTGCAGAAATTCCGCGGTCGGTACGAATTCCGCGATGTCTCACGTCGGAAGTGTGGCCGCCCCTTACGTGGCCGATTTACTGGGAGCTGTCGTGTGGTGGGGACCAACTACTCTTTGCGGTGGTTTAGCTCTAATAGCGGGTTTATTGTGCCTTGTATTGCCGGAAACTCGCGGCAGGCCGCTGGCGAACACCGTTGATGAGGAAATTACCGAGGAACGAGACAACGTGTCGTTTTACAATGGCTACAAATGTATAAAAGACATGGTGTTGTGCGTAGGATCGGGTCGCAAGTCGCAGCTGACAAGCGCGATCATCTCTTAGATGTTCTTCAGACACTCTGAATCTATTCATCTAGCAATTCTCACGAAGGGAACGTAAGATCTCTTTTTCGTATACAAGACTCGTTCCTCAAGTGAGACTAGATTTTTTAAATAAAAAGTTTATTTGTATTTTAAGAAAGTTATTATATATCAACGTGACCAATTCCCTGTTGCAAGTATGAGACGATAATTTCGTTCCTTGACAATGTGTTCTTGCATACGTGTATAGTAGTTCACGAAAGATGTAATGTCGTTTCATTATATGTAATGTTAGCATTGTAGCGAGATTTGAGTATCACAATTACATTTGACAAACAAGTCTAAAATTGTACTATATGAAGAATATATTAGATACTTAATGCAAGCACATATTTCGTGTGAAGATCATAAAAATATTACAACAAACCTTAATATTTAGCATAAATCATATGCAACGATACAAAAATTATTATGAATATTGACTATATATTAATTTTTATTATTAATATATAGTTAATATTTATAATGATTTGATATTTTTAATATTAAATTTAATTTTAATTTAACATTAGATTTAAATTGAATATTTAATATTTAATATTAAATTATTATAAATATTAACTTCTAGATTAATTTCTTATTAAATCGAATATTTGTAACTGTTTTATACATTTTCAGATTGGTTTTATCAATGTAGCCATGACAATCTTGTTACAATGCTAATGAAATGCCAGTATACTTCTCTAACTACGTTCTTTAACTACACTGTTTTTATACAAGTATTTGATATTATCAACAGATGTGTTTTCTATTACAATATCTACGATTCGAAATGTGGAGAACTCGACGATGACTCAAGCGTACAGCTGTTATACCAAAGCCTATTTGTTTAATGAGTATTAATGTCGAAATAGAAATACATGCGTTCTGACTTACAATACTTGCGTAAAATTTCTTTGATTTCCCTTTTCCACTGGTCATTGTAATTATTTGTTGCGTGTAATAGAAACATAAAGAATACGGAATTTAATTTCTCAATCTCGATTCGTAATTATCATTTCCGATACGAATCTAATAGAGCTAGCGTCAATTTTCTGGCGATGACATACACGAAAATTGAACGGTATAAAAGTAACGAGAAGGATCGTGCAATTAGTTTAGTCGGTTCCCCACTTTGCGAGAACACTAATAGAAATTTTCAAACATGAAGAATTCAGTGTTTCTTGCTTTGTTTCTCTGTCCGTTGCGTAAAAACGGAATAAGCAATACTCAAAGTAAAATGAAACAGCTTCAGATATCTTTTAGGCAAAATGTAATCGTGTTACGTGCTAAACATCTGTCGAGATCATGCTTGACTGTTTTGAGTCTCACAAACACGACGATTGGTGGATAAATTGCATAGCAATTTTGTTACAGAATTATTAAATTCTGAAATCCGGTTAATTCTCAAAATTACAGAAATACTTAGAGAACTTCGATATTGGCACACGAAGATGGACTTTACAACGATCACGGATGCTTTTTAGCGTGAGTATACCAGCACGGCGATGTGAGAATTATTTTATGCAGCGATATTAAAAATCGACATGTTTTTCGATTTATTTATTTTATATTTAATTTATTATAAATTTTGCAAATATCTGCTTTTAACGACCAAATGATAAGAGAGAAGATATCCAGAGAGCGTTACAACGACGAGAAGACCGACTCAGATCAGTTTTTTATAAAATGATACAAAGAATTTCCGGAATTTCGCAAGTGCAATAGATATTTCGTTTCAATGAAAATTTTATTTTCTAAATAACTTATATTTTCCATTAGAAACGTAAACGCCAAGTCCCTAGTGGCACTTGCCTTCGGTCATGCACTTTGAAAGTTGTGCATAATTACTTTTAAATTAATTTATCATTATTATTATTCACGTAATCTGATTTGTCCGTGACGATAATTAGAACTTGTTGAAAAATTGTTCAAATTGGTAAACTATTTGCAATGGAGAAAGGATAGTTGATAATTTATGCAAACTTCTCCCTCGAATACATCTAATAATACAAATGCGATAAAATTAATCAATTGGAAACGTAGATATGATTGCCATACGTTCTGGTATTGGATTATGTCTCCGGATTCGTCAGCTAGTGGCGACCATCGTTCCTCTGTGCAGTATCGACATGTTCGTCAAAAAGTTTGTTACTCGCCCCATGTTCATTCCTAAATCTCAGGATTTGGCAAGGTACAAAAAAAAAATCTTTAATATTTGAAATAATAATATCTAACGCACTAACGAATACAACATTTCGATTTGGCGAAGGTTTGCTGTGCCTGTTCTGTTGCTTGCAGTCATGGCACTTTTACTAATGTCGTCCTACGTGTGTTTGGGCACGAAAGCTTATAAAAAGATGAAGAGCAACTTTTCCATTGAAAATGCACAGAGCAGTGCAAACAAAATTTCATCGAAGTTTCAACAAACTTTGAGTGGCACCATTGGACGCAGAACCGCCATGTATTGTCAAATTCAAACGTGCGATGCAATAAGCTGCTCGAATATCCCGGACGATTCTGGAACAACAGTATCAGACTTCATCGAGAACAAATTCAAGGTACAACAACGAGAACAATATTTTTCCTACATATATTTAAATTATGTACACTTCTGCTCGAAACTCTTGGACATTTTTTGTCTTTAACATTTATCGTAGGTAATAAAATTTTTCAATTGTATTTTATAATACAATTATCAGTATTTAATAATGCAATTAATAGTAATAATATTAATATATATAAATATATTATATTTATCTCAGATTATATTAATATATCATATTTATCTCAGAAATTCTTTCTAATTAAACATACAAAGTATCATTTAATTTTCCAATATCGAAACAAATACAATACCCGTCCTATGATTTCTGGTCCAAGGTATACGTATCTGGTTCATCGTGAATTTCACGCAGGTTGACTGCGAGCGCGCAAAATCCGTGAAACTGTCACTCGACGGCTGCAAATTCGCCGAGAACACGCTCCGAAGGAATTGGCTGAGCACCAATTTGTCGATCGAGGAGTTAACGTTCACGAGCTGCTCCCTCGGCGAAATAGACGACGACGCGTTCTCGTTGCCCATTTACAAACGGACGAGAACAATCACCATGGTTAAAAACAGGCTGACCACTTTGCGCAAGGCGACGTTCCGTCACCTTGAGGCGTTGCAGGCGCTGAATATTCGCGAGAATGTCATCGAGTCGGCTGAATTTAATTTGCTCGAAGAGGTGGCGGGTTCCTTGACCACGCTGGACCTGACCCAAGCGATCAACGATCGAGAGGTGCTACGAAATATAACTGGCGGGACAGCGTTGTTGTCAAGCGTGGAAATATTGTGCTTGTCGAGAAACGATCTATTCGCGATCGATGCCGAATTATTCGTCGGTGTGCCAAAGGTGAAATCACTTTATCTGGACCACTCGAATATTAAGACAGTATCGCCAGATACTTTGTCACCGATGGCCTTGTCTATAGAACAGCTGATGCTGTACGACAACGATATCACCTGGTTACCAGAGGGATTGCTAGACTCTGTGAATAAAATCTTTCGTATGTTTGTACGCAATAATTCCTGGCACTGTGACTGCAAGTTGAAATGGTTAAAGGATTTCGTAGGAATTCAACCGAACGCGGAATATCTAATTTGCAAGACTCCGAAAGAGAACGCTAACAAGTCATTCACACAAGCGGATTTCTGTCCTCGATCAACCACTACCTTTGAATCTACTGAACATTGGACCACCAGTACTCAACAAATCCAATCCCCCGAACAGACCACGCCTGAAACGTTCCCTGAAACCGGCGGAATGATACACGTGATCTGCAATCTCGCCGAGCCATACCTGCAGTCTTTCAATACGCGTAAATTGTTGTCCATGGATCTTCAGTTTGCCTCGCGATTCCCTGATTTCTACGTATCGGAGATCCTAGACCACAGTATACAAGTGAGCCTGCCCGACTTCAGTGAAGGGGTTACGCTACTCTGGTTCGACAACGAGAACATCGTCGACTCGCTCGGCTGTGCGAAAAATGTGAGGCACTCTTATCGGTTGCGGGATATCGATCAGCAGGCGACGTACACAATCTGTTTGCTCGACGATAACGGAGAGACGATGTCCCCGTTGAACTGTCTGGCCGTGACTACCAAGTCGACTTACGAGTCCGGCACCTGGTTAACGAACGCGGACAAGAGCCTGGTGTTCCTCGTGATGACGTTGTCGTTGATCGTGCTGTTCCTCGTCGGTGGTGTTCTCTCGTTCTTGCTGATAAGGCGACACCCGACGTTGCTTCGCGGCAGCAAACGGGTGATGTTCGTGAAACGCAGGAACGTGGACGTGATCGTGCTCCCGAAGGGCGTCGACATAAACGAGGAAAAGCAGAGGGATGGAAAGTCTCACGAGGATGACTACGTCACGCCGCTGCCTCCGAAGAGAATGCTGGTGTCTGGGACGTCCAGACTGTCCAGAAGGAGCTCCCAAAGCGACAGAAACAGCTACATATCGCAGGTGGAGACAACAGAGTCTCAGCTAGCTCTTTGGGGGCTGTCGAGGCTGAAGAGCGAGCAGGAGAAAGGAAAATCGATCGCTCCTCCGTTACCCCCGCATCCTTCCGACTCGATTCCCTCGATCTCTCAAACGATAGACGCGAAGAACGATCGCGTTTACGAAACTGATGCCTATTAGATCGTCGGCCGTTTTTACGTCGATAACTGCTGAATTCGTACAACAACGGATTTTGCAACGTGAAACTAGATAGAGTTGATTCTCGCTTCGAATCGCGTTGAATTCCGTGAAATTTGGCTGCCGGCCGAAAAGTATGACGTGTCAGTGTCAATTTCGATGATGCGCGTACGAACGAGAGAGTCTTTGTTCCATCGGGAAATGTCGATAGTTGGAAATGAAATTTCGAAATAAATATAATCGGTCGATTTTCACGATTTACTTGCGTCTTTTGTTCTGCCTCACTCAACCTTTCTCCCCTTCTCCCCGTATCGTCGCAAAAATATTCGTTCCGACGTTGATTATTATCATTGGCTGGCGTCTGTCGTTTATTTTTGACGATTAGGTCAGTAGTTCGTCGCAACTCGTCGATGCCTCTATCCGATTGGCTAAGGAGGTCAGTGGAAGCTTCGTGTTCTGTTTCTCAGATGCGGCTGCCAGCGGCGGAGCTTTTTTACGAGCAGCAGCTCGCTGGCAATCCACTGCAATTCTCTAAAAGGACGCAATGCCAATATCAAACCGCTGCACGCTGCAATCCAGTATAACCGTTTGCGTGTTCGCCCACCGAGTGCCCGTGGAAATGACCGGCTATACGCAACGGCACGTCACCGCAGCTTTCTACGGCTACACTGCCAATAGCAGTTCCGGATTTGCGTGAGCTTGACATTGCCAAATGATGTAACACGGCTCGTAATGCCGGCCCATTTCCTCCTTTGTGACAAACTAGCTTCTCTACATCTCGATGAATCACTATCCGATATACGTCTTCCATTGTTCTTACTTTCGTTTACGTCTCGTTACGAAATCATCTCGTCTCTTTAACGTCTTTTCCTTTTTCTTTTAATTTTGACAATGGAATTATGAATATGATGAATACGTAGCCAACAGAGTATCGAACAAATATATTATATTTTCATTTAATTTTGTTTCAATTTTTATATTCATCGCCGGAAATTTCTAACTATTACACCACGAATGTTTTTGAAACTTACACGATATATATACTCGGTTAAATGAATTTCTATTTAAGTTTCATTTTGTTTTTTCTTTTCGAGCATCTTCGTATGAATATGAATTATTACTCACTTCATCCAAGAATTCTAATTCTAGAAATCTGTTCGAACTTTCTAAAATTTGTTTAATAAGAGTGGAAGGGTGAGAATTCTCGTAAAATTGACGATTATCATCAACGACGCGTAAATAAGGTGAAAACAACCAGGAAAGAGCAATCGATTTAAACGCCGATTGTAGTTTGTCATTCATTGATTGCGACAACAAACTACACGTTTGCGCAAAGTGCGTGCCGTGAAAGGATCCCGATTAAGATTCTTTTTATAGTGCCTTTGGATCGACAGATGATTGGCGATTGTCTATCGACGCTAACAAGAATGTGGGGTTGCGTCTGTGTGCCTCTGCTAATTAGTTTACTAAGGCTCAGTCTGACATTCCCATCGGTACAGTAAGTTGTCAGTAGCGATTGCACAGACGGTTAATCATTCACTTCTGTGATAACTGTGATTAACTCGGACGAACATTATCGTTAATATATCGAATCGCCGGCACAATGGTAATTATCAAGGAAACCGTTGAATCCTAGCTGTACACCGCCATTACATTTAATAACACGAAATTACGCGAAATAGTAACATAGTAATTGTCGAGAGTATATCTTGATATCGTACGACGATGTTTGGGTAATTTTATTTAATTCGAAACACTAATTGCCAGTAGGTGTGTTCTATAATTAACAAATGAAGTTCTAATAAATGTGAATTGATTTTTCATCGTTGCAGGATGATATTCAACTTAGCAAAGATCAAATTGCACGTGAGTATCGATTTTATAGTGTACCAAATTTTTGTCAACTCTCAAGTACTATAGAGTTTGTTCCATTTACAGTCTCTATTTTTATCTCCAGCCTCCTTCTCGTATTTTCTTATATTTTTCTTTTATTTTACACTTGGAATTCATTTTGTTATTAGCACATGAAACAAGAATAATTAAATTTGTCTATTTGTCTCTGTGTAAGTATAAGTTTCAATGTTCTATAGTACTTGAGAATTGAGATTTCTTTAATTTCCCAATTCTCGAAATCATCTTTCTCTGCAATGTTCCAGAATTGAAAATGGGATTTGACGCGTTCGATCCCGAGAAGAAGGGTATCATCACCACCGACATGGTCGGCACCATTTTGGGAATGATGAGTATGAAAATTCCAACGGACGCACTGCAATTGGTCATTGCTGAATTCGACCCATTCGGTAAATCAATTTCGCTAAGCAACTGTCTTTCAATTATTCCTCGCGTCTGATTCTTGAATAACTTTCATTTTCCAGGATCCGGGGAACTTAGCTTTCAAGATTTTTGTGGCTTGGCTTCCCGATACATGGAGGAGGACACTGACACGGAGGCGATGCAGCAAGAGTTACGCGAAGCATTCCGCTTGTACGACAAAGAAGGAAACGGTTATATCACCACCGACGTATTCAGAGATATTCTTCACGAACTAGATGATGCACTGTCCCCCGACGAGTTGGACATGATCATCGATGAAGTGGATGCTGATGGTTCAGGAACGGTCGATTTCGAAGGTACGTATAATATATTAAGAAAGTGCGTATTATAAATCTGAATAATTATATTATTGTATTTATTGAAATAAAATCTTGGTCGGTTCTTGAGCTGTATGTTCCTGAGCTCTACAGAGTGATCAGAGTTTTTGATCTTTGCATGATTTAAAAGATTTGAATGACTTTTCATAAGATTTATAAATAGAAGCTTGCGCTCGTCGCAATTTTTATTCTTTACTTTCGTTCGTCTAACGCAAGTTTTATTTTTTAGTCGATGATTCTAGTGTTGAATGAACTGTTGACAGTTAGAGGATTTTATATGTTATTTACATCTGGGTTGTAGCCAAATTAATAGACGACCCCTTTTAAGCCTTTAATCTCATTCTTAACTTTAATTTAATTTGCTTAATTTTCTAATCCTTTTCCTACGAATTTTACTACGAATTTTACTACGAATTCTCATCACAGAATTAAAAATATGAAACAAACGTTAAATGTACAAATTTAAAATATGAAACAAGATCGGATCCATTTTTAATAATCAAACACAAACTTTTTAGACATATATACAATCATTTATAATCCAACAATACTATTCGTTGGAATTATTATCATGTCATTTCCATCTAGTGGGACCATAATTTTCTATCAGTAGCAGAGATCTAAAATTGAAATGACGGCAGAGGATATATTTTTTCCGAGTAATGAATAAACGTTCGTTTCGCGTTGCAGAATTCATGGAGGTCATGACAGGCTAAATTATCACGTTGGCACGAGGCGATCGTCCCTCGTGTTGGTCACCACGAGAACGCATGCAAACGACGATACCGCCTGGTTCTACACACGTGGAGGATGCGATTTATCGAGACACTGTTGGCAAAGTATGAAGTTAAAAGGTTCGTAGGTGATGTCTGTAAAGGAGGAGCAGCGAATAGATATAGCTGAGAAAGTATTTCTGCCGGGTGGGTCGCTTTTGGACTCACAATCGGCTAAAATGTATTTCTATCCATGCCGGGATTAAGCGGACTCGAGCTTCGCGGGTGTTCTAGCGAGGCATGCTTTCTAGAAACATGTTTTATATCGATCGATACAAATCGACGTTTCCAATTATCATCGTGCGAAGTAGTTTCTGCTTTATTCATTATGTGCTGATTGAAAAGGAAATCGTGCGAATTTTAACGAAATCGAATTGGGTATTATCTGCATAGTGAATGAGGGTTTCGAAAGCTTCGTACTTTGCCCGCAAAACCTACCATTATTTTTAACCGTCATGATACTCACACATCCAGTTGGAATTGTAAAACTGTAATTTAAGTCGAACGTAACTTGCATAAGAGATTACACGCATTGTAATAAAGTACAAAAAAATAGCAAATACAATTCGTTTAATTACAACCCCTCCCTCAGTCCTGTTTGTAGTATGCATAAATAAATTATAAGTTAAGGCCACTGACGTTTGCACAATTAATGTCAAATGAAGGAAAAGACAATGCATGACACGTGGTGTACATATTATAGTACCATTTGTTTCAATTGAATCTCTTTTAAATAAATATTGTTAAAGACCAAAGTTACATTAGCATAACAATTTCATCTTTAATATGAAAAGAATATTCCAGGGATTCGATTAATATCTTTCGCGTTCTTTAGGTTTTCAAAATTTTATAAAAATTTCAAGAAACTAAAACATTCAATGATTGACGAATTATATATTCGTAATAATGCTCGAAATTATTGCTCGATCCTTAATGGATTGAGACACTCGTTTCCTTCTGCCGGGGTCTCAATACCGCGCGAATACTTACAATTAACGAAATTACTATCGTCGAATCGAGTATACCGAGTATAACGTATTGCATCGAAGTCGCATTAAATGGAACGCTTAAATCCGTTCGTGTAGTAAACACGTGTGCCCTCGTGTAGTAAATATAGCTTTAAAATTAGCCCGCGGTAAAGAGCATGTTAGCCATGATCGTTGCGTGAGCGGCGGCATTCTCGCTACGAAGTGAACAATACTTGTTCTCGAAACATGGAAACGAGCCGAATGCCAGAATCGGTGTTAATATATTGAAAATGCTAGGGTGTTAGCTGTTACATATTTCGAGTATATAATTAGCTCCCTAAGAATACGACCGATTTATTACGTCGGAATATTGTCTCGGAAGATTGTGCACGATATCCGGCGATGAGCCAACTTCGCCTATTGTCGCGGCAATGTCGATCGTGAATCGCGAACTATAGCCTATGGCGGAAGCTCGAGCTTCCCTCGACAAGCC
>NIPQ01090802.1:0-11804 GCA_002806875.1 Lepidotrigona ventralis hoosana
AAAAAAAAAAAAAAAAAAAAAGGGAACGAACCTACATGCTCTTTCTCTCGGTGGGAAATCGACAAAAATTCGAGCCAGAAAAGCCTGGTGGAGCTGCGGAGGTCAAGCTTCAAGGAGAACTCTCCTTGGCTCCCCGCAGAGTGGAAATTCAGCCTGGCGTATTAACCCTTAACCCCGTCGGGGTCAAACTGATTTCTAACCTCCGCGCTGTGCCGCGTGTTATTTATCTTGCGAATACCAAACACGCGGGCCACGCATTGTATTATAATTTACTTACCGGCCGTTATAATTACAGTTTTCAAGCGAGTGACCCAAGCGCCGCGGCTGAAGTTTCAGCGGAACACGCGTTTGCGGGAAATCGGCGCTCCGGCGCACCAAAGACCCTGTGTTTGCACAGGCTGAGAATAATACTCAATTCGAATTCATCAGGTATTAACCTTGCCGCGACGTGTGTAACCGAGGTCCGATTTGCTCGCAGTTTCGTGTAACATCGTGCTCCGCGGGGCTAATAAGACCGTGTACGAGAAGCGAGACACGATGTTTCTTCAGGCGTTTTAATACGAGGCCGGAGTTTAGAAACGATCGACGATCGACTGTTCCTAACCAACGACGAGCCAACATTGAAACACGCATTTAACAACATTTCATCATTGCTTTGTTCGCTGGTACGTGTAATTTTAATCGAAATATTTAAACGAATAATTTAATATTGATCGTTAGTAGCGGAAAGAAATCAAGCGTTGACGTATATTTTTTATTTTCAATCGAAGGTTCAAGTGTGTGTACAAAGAATCGCGGTACAAAATTTTCTTTGTTTAATTGTCACTTTCCAGTTGCCACAAGTTTGTAAGTTTTTCAAATGACACGGTACAGTCGAGCGGTGTGTGAATGCTTTCGTACAACAGTGTGCAACAGTGAACAATTGACAAATTATATCAACGAATAATAACGATAAAAAAAAAAAAGAAAAAGAAACACTATCGATACGTGCGTTCGTTCTGCCCGAGCTGGTGCACGGTTCGTCGATAGTATAAATGGACCTTTATGCGAAGGAAAGAAGGGGGCGAGTATACGCATCTGGCGCACCTGACCGTCAGTTGCACGCTCTCTTCGTTACTCTCTCGAGGAGGAACTGTTCTTCCTCCTGTTCAACCCCTGCCTCGAAGCCAAACGCAGCCGGACAAGCTCGCCTCGTAACGTCTGCTTCTTAACGACCATTATTGAAATTTTACTGCCTTCTTAATTGGAAATTAATGGCCACACTGACGCATGACTCGCTCGGGGGAATTAGCGTGTCTGAATCCGCTTTTCACGCGTTCCATGCTCCAAATATCGGGCACGGATCTTCGCGCGGGCGGCGCGTAATTGATCTCTCCTTTATTGCTTCCTTGCGGGTTTTAATTACTCGGAGAAGCGCTGCCCGCTTTTCTCGTCGTTCGCAACGTACACACAGTCAGTCGGTCTGAAACACAGAAGATCCGTATATGAATTTCTATTGAAATTGATTGGATTCCGAGTTCGACGAAACAGGCGAGAGCGTTGGGTCTCGAGCTGATTCGACAGATTTGTTCACAAGATAGACTTATGAGTTTAACAATTAGATGAATCTCAAAAAAATAGAAACTTCTCGCACGCAAAGACGCTCTTCTTCGAAGCAGGCGAGAGCGTTGGGTCTCGAGCTGATTCGACAGATTTGTTCACAAGATAGACTTATGAGTTTAACAATTAGATGAATCTCAAAAAAATAGAAACTTCTCGCACGCAAAGACGCTCTTCTTCGAAGCTTTTTCGCCTTTTTCAGACTTATTCCAAATTATCTCGTTGATAACATTTATTAACAAAACGACTAATATTCGTCGTCGGAAGCTTAAAATGTTGTGTGATGAAAAGTAATTTCCTATCTCTGTAGTAACAAGTTCATATTTGTATGAAAATTATTAGAGAGAAAAATGTTTACACAGATAGCGTGTTTCGCTAACATCAATCCCGATGTATAATATAGTAATCTTCTTGAAAGTATTGATCAAGTACGATTAATGATGAGAAATTACATATGCACACACGAGATTTTGCGATAAATTATCTCTGATTATTTGAAGATAATAACAACGCGAAATGGAATTAGCTTAGGTCGCGCGAATCCGAAAATTCGTGGCGGAAATTTCGGATTCGCGAGCATGGATTCGGTCTTAATGACCGAAGTGCGCGATCGTAGGGGGCGACGTNAGTCTAGACACGAAAGGCCAGCTTTATGTTGAAACAGAAATTAAATCATTCAGATCCAAGGTATCTCTATCTTTGAAACCTAAAGTATCTCGATCTGTTCTAACCCAAAATCTCTAAAAATCCCTAGAACCTAGAATCTAAATGTTGGACAAAGGAAAGTGCAACAGAGAAACGCAGCAGAAGTGGAAATTTTGTTTCCATCGTTGACGCGCCAGAATTCTTACTTTCCGCCGTGCGTAACCAAGGGGCAAAATAGGAGAGAAGATTTCTGATCGACTATACTCGGTGTATTTCACTGTCCGTGATTCGTGCTCATGGTAGCGAGTCGCGGTCTATGTGGCCGTCTATAGAGGCCGTGCATTCCAGGAATAGGCTGTCACGAGCGGTGCCAATGCAGCCACTAACCTATAACTTATTTCACGTATCGTTTGACGTGATGCATTCGATCCAATAATATCCGCCTGGGGATCGAGAACGTCGTCGGCGGGGCGCACCGCAGCAAATTCATAACGCGGCACCGTCTCTGGATATTCCGCGAACCAAGGCCCGCGACGTGTATATTAATTGATCCCTAACCGTTCCCTTCATCTGAAGAACAACTTCCTCGATCGTCGCCAACGGGACGACCAACGATGTTTGTCGTTCCGGGGAAATTCAGCTCTCGCTGAGAACGAACGATCGGTTTGCCGCTCCGTGCATGAGTGACGATGACGCTCGACTACCATCCTGGAAAGACGCGTCGATAGTCACCGAAATGACCCTGTTTTCGCGACGTTGTCACGAAGGAAACAAGTAATTCTTCAATTTATATACAACGGTGTTGGCGCAGATTAGCTTTCTCTGCTTCTAGACTTTTATTTTTTATCTTCATTAGACCACGTTCTCGCGTCAACGTTCACGAGTACAATTGCAATTATCCAAAAACACACGTTTTACGATTCTGTTATCCTCGCGTCACCTGAGCCGAATCGTACGTAGAGAAGCCCCAGGTTCGAAAATACCCACTGCGAGCCCGAAAATTTATATCAAATCACGCACAGGTTGTCAAGAATAAATGGCCCGGGGCAGTAACGTGTCCAATAAAAAGTCGCCCGAAAGACCGCTTATTTACGCGGTTATATAAACAATTTATTTCGCCTCAGCCAGGTTGTTGCTCGTAACCGCGCCGCCAACCGAACGAAATCATCAAACGAATTTAGTTTCGCGGAATAATTGCTCCCGGGGCGGGAGAATTCAATTTCACGTCGGATGGAACTCAGACAAATCGTCTTGGCCGTGTTGCGACGCGTCGACAACACCAGCTCCTCGACATCTTCGTCGAACGTCAGATTCGTCAGCATCGGATTCGACGGGTCGAGACTACGCTGACTATTTGCAAACGATTCGTTTGCCGTGGCAAAGGGCAATCTCGAGGCATTGCTACCTATTTTCGACGAGCAACGCCTCGGACGGGGGTCACTTGGTGATAAATTCGACTGGATCACACACCTATCTTCGCACCTTCCGGGTCCCAGTCGCCAACCATCTCGATCTAAAGATACCGTGGACCATCGAAAACCGTCGTCGAAAGCCAACATCGGTTGTCAATTTGATACCTACTCGCACAGTTCTTGTCGAAGTGCGAATAATCTTCTCGTTCTAATCGACTAAAAAACTGACCGAGACGAAGTAGCTTGAAAACGCAAGAGAAGTTTGAATTCAATGGATCGATACTACCGTCAACCACAGCGAGATACATTTGAAAAAACTTGTTTACCTTAAATCGCGACACATGTAGAGTATAAATTTAAGTCAATAATAAATGAAATGGAATATTTTATTTATATATTAAAATTAAAAAAATTTGCAATATTAGGATTTAATTGCTAGTTATTGCGATCTCGGTGGTAATTTCTTCCATTATTGTAGGTTCTTGTTTACGTACTAACTCCTTGACTTGTGATACCGAATGGCACAAGTTAAGTCTCGATTTAAAAGAAAGAGTGAATTGCAAACCTACGAGATTCCAATTCAGATTTTAAATTTAAATTTCATTGAACTGAACAGATTTTTGGATAAATGAGAATTACATATCACGTTTCAATACTTTGAATACTCTAAATTTAATTTTACAGTTTCAATGAATAATGTTTAACCCCCTTTAAAATTGAAGGTAAATTCGCCAGGTAACGGGTTGATTTGTAGATAATTTGTTTGAGAGAATATTTCATTTGCATATTAAAATTAAAAAAAAAAATTACAGCACAAGGATTTAATTGTTGCGACTTGTTGCGATTCTAATATAGATATGATAAAATGGAAACGTGGAAAGCAACAAGGAAATACGAAGAAATAGTGAAAGGAAATTCAGCGAAAGCTATTGAAATCGATAGGAAGTGAGGAATAAAGAGAAATAAAGTTCCGCAGTTGACAAGTCGCGATTTGTTTCATCTCGATTTGTTTATTGGTCTTTCGTTGACTGGACCAGAGATACGCAGCGTCGAACGAAAGCACCCAGGATTTTCAGCAGAAGAAGTCTCCAGGCGTTTATCACGTTTCGAGCGTGAAAGAGTCGCGTTCGATTTCCATTCTCGTTTTCCACCGAGGAATCTCGAGCCGGTTTCCACGTCCCCTCGAAAATACCGGCGACCGAAAATAAACGTCCGACCATTTATATCGAGAGCATACATTATTCGATTCTTTACGAGACCCGCGTCTCTCCTCGAATGACTAATTGGAACAACAACAATGGATATATTTTACAGCGGAGAGCAGCGGAGGTGGCCACGAGACGGCCGGAGCGAGCAGTTTGAAATACATTTATTGCCGCGGCCCCGAGACACAATCGAATCCTGTCGGACAAGAAGAGGACCCCACCGCTCTTCCTTATCTTTCGTCGTAAATTAATCTGCCGCGTTTCACCCTCCGTGCTCGGGCTTTCGTCCTTACTCGGCCCTCTCCCTCTGTTTTGCTCGCTAATATCCCTAAAACATCCCCGGCTGCGCGGCCTCTCCTTAGAACGCCAGACTCTTAAAAATTGTTTCCCTTCTCCTCGGATAACCTTTTGTACGACAACCGCTCCTCTCCTCTTCCTGCTCCGCTTGTGTTTTTCTTTACGCCCACCCGCCACCGATATCCCTCCTTGTCGTCGTTGACGAAATCCTCTGCGAGACACTGTAACGCTCGCCTCGAATTTATACATGAGTACGTATCATCTCGTTTCTAGCGATACACTTGGACCTTTCCCTGATAAAAGTTAAAATGCTTTCACGCACGAAAAGAAATTTGACACATTGTCAGATGCGAGCGAGTTTGCCATCGCGAGGTATCAAATTTTCTTCCACGCAAGCTGCGCGCTAGAGAATATCTCAAAGCGCAAAGTACAACGTTCGAAAATCAGAATTTCCTTCATCGGGGGTAATCAGAGAGGATTACTGCGCACGTTGGTAATACGCAGCGTATTACATGCTACCGTGCTGGTATTTGCTCTGGCTCTCGAGCCGGTAAAACGCCGGATAAAAATTACCTTTAAAATGCCCTAAGGAGATGCGTAAATTTCAAGCGGGCGAACGAACGAACGAACGAACGAACGAACAGCGGAACGAGTTATTTCTGTCTGCTGCCGCGGCCCTTTCGCGGATCGTGGTCCAAGCATAAAATTGCGCAATTAATAAATCCATTCGTGCGTTCACATCAAACGAGATGTTCGTCCGGTCGCACGTGCAAGCGTAAAGGATTTCTTTGACGATTTCCATTCCGCGGATGGCGGTTCCGCGCACGGGGAACATAACGAACCGTGTCCTGTTCGCAGCCGCGGCGCAGGAGCAAATGCGGCGTGTTAGCATAAATCTCGAAATCCATTTGAAAGCGGGAGCCTATTATCGCTACCGGATGACCGAGATCGTCTTTCTGTGGAAGGACTACTGTTGGCTAATTAAACGAATGCTTGGATCCAGATCGGACTCGGATCGAGCGAGTTCAACCTTCAACCGTCGCTCGAGCGTACCCGATACGCGATATTTTATTTGAATTTTTCATTCCGCGAGAAAGAGAGACTCGCTTTTACGTGTTTTTTCACAAGGAAAAAAGCGATATATATAAAACGAGATCTTTGCAATTTTTGCGAAAATTTTTCAGAGCGACGAATATTTATCGACGGATCGAACTCGGGCATGAAACGAATCTGAAAGAGAAAGAGAGAGAGGGAGAGAGAGAGAGAGAGAGACAGCTGTCATTTGTTCTGCATCGTCGCAGTCGAAAGATATCATCCATTTAAGAAGATGCAGAGACGCGCGGCACCGCGGTGGAGACAATCGGAATTGCGAATTCGCCGACGACAAAGGCAGGATCGCAATCAATAGGTCTTCCCAATGGAGGCCGTCTATCTGTAATGCCGTACATAATTTAGGCATTAAAATACGAGAAGGCGGGTGGCAGAGGCGCTATTAGCGCGGGGTGTGCGAAAGCGGATGACGCCACCCGATGCAATTATACTTTATGCCCTGTGCCCCTTCTCACTCTCTCTCTCTCTCTCTCTCTCTCCCCATCAGCCGACGTTCTCCTCTCTATTTCAAACCTCTGCCTCCATCCACCAGAAAGAGCCGACGCTCGTCTCTTCTTTCCTCTTCGATTTCTGTCTATCTTGTCCTCTCCCCTCGTCGCCACCCCTTAGTCACCCTCTCCCTTAAGCCCCCTCATCCTTCGTCCACCGCCCTCCCCGCTCCTTCACGCCCAGTATAGATTTATAACTACTTAAACTTTCGCGATTTATTTCTCCGCTTATCGTTCGTCTGGATATGTTTACCCAAGTTTACTTATCACTTAGCGAATGCAAATGAGAGATCGCTAGGGATGGCATTCGGTCTGGCTTGAATTAAAGACGGAGAGTCGATCGGGCCGGGTGCGATCTTGTGGATCCGCGTCTCTCGTTCGTAATAATAGTTGATTCTCGAACTAGAAAATTCTTTTACTCTTTTTGGAACAAAAGGCGCGCATTTTCTATTTATTGGAAAAATAAAATGAACTTCTAAAACTTCAAAAAAAAAACATTGACAACTGTATATATATATATATATATATATATATATATATATATATATTATATATATATAATATATATATAATATATTTATATAATATATATATATCGATATGAAAATTTCTGTTCCGACAAACGCACGATTTGAACTAATTTTGATGCGGTGAATAATACATCAGACAGAATATATCATGACGGAACGACGGCTAGAAAAAAAAAGAGAAAAATGATCCAGTCGAACGCATTAACCGTTTCAACGCGGCGAAGTTATTTATTAGTCGTGTAGACTAAGTCGCTATTTTCGCAAAGTTGCCGTGCCACGTGCGTCGAGACGTGCGTTTTCCAAGACGGATCTGATCGTGCCAGGCCGATGGCAATTTCACAGTGTATTTAGAGACGCGTCACGCTAAGGGCTCGATTAATTGTATTTAACTGTCGTTGAATAGTTTACATCGCCCATTTGCCACGATATTTCACGCTACGAGATTCGCGGCTCGATATCCTTAAACTTAATTGGAATTGCTGGCAATCGTCAAAATCCACGTACGAACGAATTATCAATTAACTTCAAATGAAAATTGACATCGTCGAAAATATTGAAAGAACTGTGAAAGAAGACTGTCGTCGATCGTGGAATTATCCATCGGGCCAACTCTTCCATCGAGTTTCAATCCTACGGCAAACAGCCAGGCAGCAGCTTCCGGGCCGGAAAGATGCGAAAGAGCACTTCTGTATGACAGACGTTGGATCGGCTCACACTTTTTAAGCAAATCGAAGCTCTTCGTTGGGCGAACCGTCCTTTATAAATAGAAGGAGGTCAGACGATGCTACTTCTAGAGTAATTGCGGATGTCATTGAACTGGCTGGCGAAATTAATTTTCGCGCAAACTAACAATGATTCTGATGAAATCCTATATTCGTGCCGGATCTATTGTACAGACTGTTCGATCCGCCGCTGAAATCGGATCCCGAGTATTCTTAAAATCCCCCCGGGGCGAAATAAAATGCCCTCTAATCAACTTACTCTCCTATTTTTCGAAGCTGATGTCCGCGACGGGGTAAATGAAATTCAATTTCAACTATCAGAATATCCTTCCGCGATTAATTTACACGGTCGATTTTCCTATTCGTACAACCCGAACTTGACGACTATTGCTCGTCGTGTAAAAGTCGAACGCCTTTTTGGGGGGAGAAGACAGTGGAAATCGAGACGAGATATCTGATATAGCGCGTAAATCGCGTCGATTGTTGGCATCGGGCTGTCCAATTATTCATCGGGAAATTTCAACGAGCAACGCTTATTTAAACGACGAAAATTCAGACGGTAGGCTACGGTTGACGAGGATCAGCGAGATAGGAGTAGAAAGAGAAAGAGAAAGAGAGAGAGAGAGAGAGAAAGAGAGAAGGAGGGAGGAGATGAAGCGGGAGGGTAAAATCTACTTTCGGTCGGCGATGTGTATTCGAATGCACGGGCTCACCTTTCGCGGACTGAAGGGATGCCGGCGGGGATAGGAAAAGGCGGACGAGTAATAGCTACGGAATATTGCAATAATATGCAAAGTATATGAGGGATATATTAATTTCGCGAAAACGGTGGAAATGTAGAGAGTTGCTGCCTCGGCAGAGCGAAGCAGCCCGGTTTCTGCGGGCTTCCGTGCCCAAAAGAGGCGGCACATTGGGAGGCTGGGGGTGGAAGGTGGTCGAGACGAGAAACCGGGAGCTTCACAGACAAATAAATACACGATATTTCACCGGATGGGAAATGAGAGTTTGCTTCGTGGCTTGCTTACCGGCTAGACTCCCGCGAAACTGAATTTTAATTCTGAGGAGCGTGTATCTACATGCCTCGATTACCTACTCCGCCACATAATGTACGACAGATACGCTTTATTACATGCGGCGAGGGAGGTGGGAAGGGGGGAGGGAACTCGTTGCCCTGTAATTCGCGTCCGACCGATGCGATGGAACATCGTATTAAGTCGAATATCACCGACAACCTCTTACCAACGCGATGTCCCAACGCGAAAAAAAGACCTTCCTTTAACTCGCCCCTGGCCATTTGCCGCGCGAGTGGCCAATTTTTGCCACGATTATTTTTCCGACATTTTGATTATATCGTAGAAAAAGAAAAAAAAAGAAAGAAAGAAAAACTTGGACACGGTCGAAGTCGAGAAAAGTCATCGATACACCGCTGCAACGTAAACGTTCTATCGGTAAAATAAATAAAACTCACGTTTCGAGACTGACACGAGTCTGGCGAACTTTCTCCTTCGAGCAGCATCGCGATCAGGCGTGAAATTCCTGGAATAGAAAACGAGAAGTAGAAAAATCACACGGTGCAAACAAAACTTGCAAATTTTGCAAACGCGAAGGGAGGGAACTGAAGAGGAAGACGAAGAAGAAGAAGAAGAAGAAAAAAAAAATAGGGGAAAACGGTAAACTCGGAAGGGCTCGTTTAGTAACCACTGTTCGAAAGGCCAAAGGCATCGAGGTTGGTGACGCGGTGAGGCACGGGACCGGGAGCTGGTCATAAGTTCAAGCCAAGAATTCGCACGGGAATGAGGAATTGAAGTAAGTTGCGGCTTTGCCGACTCCAGCACTCGTCGTCGTCGTCGTCGTAGTCGTCGTCGTTGTCGTCGTCGTCGTCGTCGTTGGAGCCGGTGATGGTGTGGTAGTACCGGTCGGTTCTGCCGGATAAAAAGTTGAGAAAAGCAAGAGTTGAGATCAATACCTCCGACCGACCGCCCCATCACGGCCCCCCGGCTTCTCCGTAGAAGTCCCCAGACTTGTGAGACCTCTCAGAGACTTCGATCGTTCTCTCTCTCTCTCTCTCTTTCTCTCTCTTTCTCTCCCTTCTCAGCCAGCGTTTTCTTTCGTCAGGTAACACGGAGAAACGTGGAAATTCACCTCGCCCGGCCGCGAAACCTTGTCCCGAATCCTTGCAAGTATTCCCTCCACGGTCTCTCGGGCTGAATTTATTCGCTGCGGAGCACGTTGACGTCGTCGCTCGTTGTCATTATTGACGATACGCTGGGTACAAAGCTGCTCGTTAGCACGGCGATCTTTTCTCGTGGCAACGTATATAGATAGGCAAAAAAGAAAACATATAACATTCGGTAGACTACGTGTCTGGAGATTGAAGTGATCGATCGAATTTCGAAGCGTTAGATCGATCGACGCAGCAAGGAGTTCCCCGTCTGCTTTCTTTTCCAATTTCATTTTCTCCGAATCTCTCGTTCGACGAACAGAACAAATCACGCTCGCAGTTACACCACCCCCCTGGTTATAATTCACTGGTTAATCCAATCTGCCTGTTAGAAGAGAAAAGTCGCTAACCTTTCTCTTTCTCTCTTTCTCTCTATTCTCAGTGAGAATACTTTCAGCCGCGTGCGAAAATACGACGACCGTTGCCAGTTTGTTCGCCGAAANAAATACGACGACCGTTGCCAGTTTGTTCGCCGAAAAGGAGAACGCGGGCGGTTGAAGAAGGGGACGGACGTGCAGACGTTGGAAGCTTCTTGGTCGCAACAGGACGAGGGTTGTAACTCGCGTGTATCCGTAGCACATAATCTCGGATGCTGCGGTGGAGAGAGAGAGAGAGAGTGTGTGACCACCACCTCCTCGGTCACCAACGTTCCCCATTCCGGGGTCGGCTCCGGGCCGAGTTGTAGCTGCTAACTTAGTTTGTGAACTGCAAAATCCTCCGCCACCCACGAGGGCATACAAATAATAATTCTTTGTTTCGCGCGGGCACGGAGACGTGTAAATACCGGCGTGGCTCTCTCTGCAGCACGGAGGGAACCCTGCCAGACGCGGCGGAAGCGAGAAAGAGCCGGCTCGGGGTACCAGGGAGGAGACTATTCCCGCGGTAACGCCTAAATCGCTCCAACAACTCATCCGCTGAAAGTTGCGACGAGCCTCGAAGATCTACGGCGGCAGGGCTTCGCGGCTCTCCTTCCTCGCGAAACACCGCTTCGTAGCCTCTTATTCGCCGCTCCGTCCTTTTCCCCTTTGCACCCTGTTCTCTCGTCCTCGCTTTTCTCCTCCTCAATGACCATCGAGGACGGACGTATTCCAACGATATCTTTCAAAATCGGACGCCTACGTTACGTTCGTGTCGTTTCGATCGAACCTGTTCCGAGGATTAATTACACGTTTGATTGGTTTCTTTGAAACATAACGATTGAAGTTCTCGAGGAGTGAGCGTTTCTACGAGTTTCAGACTTCTCGATCAGGTACGTACAGATACGTGTTATTTCTCTTCGAACAGGAGATCATTGAGATTCTCATCGATCAATTGTCCGGTCAGTCTCTCGCGGAGACGTTCTCCGACGAGAAACGATATATATTCGAGTCGGAGGAAGGGACGGGACAAAGTGCAAGAGAAAACGTCCAATTGACGTGGAAAGTCCGACGCAGTCGTCTTGGACGGTCTGGCAATAACACAGTAAACTCGAAGAGGCTGGGAGGAAGAAACGTGGAGGTAGCGAGACAGAAAGAGAAATAGACTGAGAGAGAAATGGAGAGAGAAAGTGTGTGTGTGTGTGTGTGTGTGTGTGAG
>NIPQ01090803.1:0-23484 GCA_002806875.1 Lepidotrigona ventralis hoosana
CTCCCTTTAAAAAAAAAAAAAAAAAAAATAAAAAATCGATTAATTCGAAAGAAGATAATAAAGACGAGGAGAACAGTGATTTAAAAATGAACGTTATCTCGTCGTTGATCATTGCGATATTCTTCGCTGCTTATGTCGCCGATTCGAGTGTCACACCGGATAAAGGTAAGACGATTATTTCGGTGTTCCCTGTTTTTCTTACAGTTATTGCACAGCCACTTTTCCACGTGTAACTCTGGCAAAAGATTTAGAAATAAAAAACTAGAGAGTCGAAGAAGTCAGATCGAGACTTTTGCTGCTTGAATTGTCTCTTTAGACGATAAAATAAAATTTTTGTTGCAATTCTTTTTTTTTTTGTGCTATTGTTAAAGGGCTATATCTATAACTATATGTCTGTTTTAATTAGTTTCTCTGTGTCGTATCTTGCTATCATTTTTATCCTATAATCATAGAGGCAAAGTACGTATAGCAAAACAGTGAGCGTAAAACTGTTCCCATACGGGTGTTTACGGTATTGCAAACCAGTCGCCATGCAACTTGACAAGAAACCCGGTAACGGCACGCAGGGAACGCTAAATAGTTTTTACAGCGGTTCAACTTGAAGTGACTATTTTGATGCTTGCCAATTATGGAAGTAGACTTGTGAATTTTCAATTAGGTATCAAATGGTCAAACTGTCGAACTACATTTAAGTCACTAACCCTCTTTCAATCGTTTAATGCCGTTTTTAATGAACGATAAAATAAAATCAATATTTTATAGCGAATATTTATCTACGAATATTTATACAAACTCATATCTTCGTGAACGCAACTGAAAGCGTAGGGCAAAGCTTAAATTTAATTAATGTTTCTTCCCGTTACGTTATGTTATGTTATGTTATGTTTCATAGAATTGACGACAGATCTCCGAGAAACATGGGACAACGATTTTGTGATTGCCATTTCGAACGTTAAATCGAGAAAGAAGCAATCGGAAGCAACGGTTGATATTCTTCTAGCCACGAAGTACGACAGATCTAAAAAGAAAATGGTACTTATGCTCGACAGGCGAAGTAAACGAGGTAAGAAATACAACAAATTGTCTGATCTTCATAAAAAAAAAATCGTCTTCATTATGTTCTTTGATTAACGATCTTACTTTGTTTCAGTGATCTTCGAAAGTATCGACAAGGATGGTCATCGAACTGCTGAACACCTCAACTTGGAAACGCCGAACGTGAACTCCCTGTTGAAAAATATAATCGTCCTCGTGCATCAGAGTCAGCCTGATCCCCGAATGGACGTTTACATTGATTGCGTTTACCAAGGCATGATACCATTGAGGAAGAGCTTTCGAAAGTTGGCAGACAATGAAGATAACTCTCTTGTAGAGGCGGTGAGTTTTGTTTTATAAACAGAATGGTATGTCAGCGATTTGATGAAAAAGTATGTAATGCAATCTAAATATCATATTTATAAATAAGATAATATCTTCCCTTAAGAAGTGCTTCAAGATTCTTAAGCCAGGAATGTCAATATTGGCAGGAATTATTCGAGCCAACGTTAAGTTAAATATTAAACATTTTCAGATGTCCTTTCAAACACTGAGCAATGATGATAGTAGATCGAGGCAAATTACTTAAATGTTATAATTGCTTCTTCCTCTTTTCCTNTTAAAATTTTTTTTTTTTTTTTTTATTAAAGAACAAATGACCAAAATATAAATACATTCTTTCATCCATCATCAAGAATTTCACGGTTGTTGAGAGAACCGGTGACGTTAGGCGTTCATCTCGTAGGATGATGCCATTCCAAATATGGCGGGTCGGTCCAAGGCTGCTCGCCTTTATTACGTACAGCTGCGTTAACTCGCGTTAATGCGTTTAAGCATAGTGAATCGATTTCGATTCGCTTAGACTTCATCCTTATTGAATATTCACGGCCCACTTTCTTGTGATTGCGCCCGAGATATGCATAGGAGAGAAGTCACGATGATCGCGTAATTCGTAATTTATGGTAGAAAGGGAGAGCATTTTGTTCTTCTATCTCTCTTCCTTTACTCCTGTCTTTTATTCGTCATTTGATATTCATGGAAAAAAAAAAACTGGTTAACATACAAATCGTCTTAGCTTCCCTCTCCTCTCCCCTCCTCTCTAAATGACGTTGTATTTCATAAAAATCGACTTGTTTACTATTGAAAGTGTGATTCTCCGGCGTAAAGGATTTAATTCTTGGAAATTGTGTCTCTAGTTCAGAGAAAGGAGGAACCAAGTGAAAGTGTATCCGTTATCATCCATCATCGAGGCCCTGAAGCAAGAAAACTGCCCGGACAATCTGGCCGATATGGACTCGTTGTCGAGTTTCCACAAGCACAAAGAATCTCGCGAATTGATTGCAAGTCCAACGAGTAACCATCCTGACAAGAATTTCGAAGAGGCCGACACTGACTCGAAGTATCGTGTAAAATTAAAGAACAAGGAAAATCATCATCCTCGGTCGAAAGAAGATGAAGCTTCAGACATGTTCGAGGACGCGGATCAATTTGACGATTTCAGCGATACACGTCGATCGAAAAGTGATTATCATTCTGCTGAACGAGATCGATCGAATAGCGATAAATATCGTTCTACGAACGAGTTTGAAGCTGATCAGGAAGTTTCTTCGAGCCACGTGAAACGTTTGCGTCAGAGGACACCGTCTGGTCGCTTCACCGGATCTCGTCACGAGAAATCCGCGGAATTTACTTACCATAATAATTATGATGAACTCGATGCATTGAGTCAGGCGAATTACAAACGGGTTCCGAGAAGAGGGGACATAGGGATTCAAAGTCTCGATGAAAGAGGTGAGATCTTAATTAATTGAGGCGAGTCGCACGCGAGTCTTTTATCTCTGATGAATTTTAAGAGATTTCAACGGATTTTTAATAAAATGCCGAAACGAAACTTTAACTTCGCAGTTTGCCTGACGGACAATCAAATCGTGAAGACACTGAACGAGCTGATCGAAGCGACTAAGAAGGTCTGGAGAGAAATAGAATTAAACGTGAGTAACGACATCGTCAGTTATTCAAGGCTATTTAATAGACANTTTTAAATTTTTTTTTTTTTTTTTTTTTTTTTTTTTTTTTTTTTTTCAGAGACTGGAAACGCAACACCTTCGGCAATTAATTGAAAATTGCGCAGCTTGTCGCGTACCTCTTGGTGGGTATTGAAAGAATTACATAAACGAAAGATATCTTTATTGTTAATTTCCTCGTTTTTCTCTACTTGTTCTTCGATGATACCCTCTTTTTATTTTTTTTTTTCATTTTTTTCTATCTTTTTTATCTTTCGAGACAAATTTTTTTTCTTTCTTGCTTCTATGCACAGCAATGATCTACACAAGTGTACAAATACAATATAGTTCACCATTATAGACGACGAGAGAGCATCTACATAATTGTATAACACGACCTGACATTGCAATAAATGTGTATTTCTTGCAAAATGGAACAATGTTGTGACTCGTATTCTTATTTTTCTGAGGGAGTGACTGGGAATAAAGTCCCTTGAATTACAAGATCAATCCGAACGATCGGTAAGCAGCGGGAGATAGATAGCGTTCTTAATTCAGAGAACTAATATTTAAATCGAAGAAAATAATAAGTTGATAAAATAAGGATTAACCCGAGAAAAGGAAATAGACTAGAATACTATTATTAAATTATTGTAAGGATTTCTCCACAGACAAAGGCTGACAGACAAAGTTGTCAAAAGGTGAAATAACTAACTTGCAACAACATTTAAAACATTAGCAACTCTTGTAATAATAACACAGGATGGAATAATTGTATTATAGATTTCTACAATACAAATCTGTGATCCGAATTAATTCAATAGAGACTAATCACTATAGATTAATCGTTAGTAATTGTAGCGTTAAAGTGGATCCGAAACAGGCGGCGATCCGTCGAGTCGCAATGTGGTCGAGGTTTCTTCTTGGAATAGCGATATCCTGACAAGTTCCTGATCCTGGTAATTCCACAGTTCCACCGACGACCACGACGGCAGCTCCTCCTCCTAGTTGCGATTACAAATCGCCCTGCTTCCCGGGAGCTGACTGCCGTAACACGCCACGTGGACCACAGTGCGGAGCATGCCCGCCGGATTACACCGGCGATGGATATCGTTGCATGAAAATTAGTTGCGCGCACAACCCTTGCTTTCACGGTGTCCGTTGCTACGACCGCGCGGATGGATATAGGTACGGGTAGAAATTATTTCATTTCATAGTTGTAATGACAGTTCACGGCGGTTTTGTTAGCATGTACGCACATATACGTGTCACTGATCCTAGAGACAGTGTGTACTACCTGACTTAAGAACAAAAATGTAGAATGTTTGTTAAAACAGTAACGGGGCCAAAGACAAGATACGCGTATTGCACATGTATATGTGACTGTAACGAATGAAATAAAAATCTTTCAGCTGTGGGAAATGCCCTAACGGTTATACAGGTGATGGTAAATACTGTGAACGACGCAGAAATAATTGCGAGCCTCATCCCTGTTACCCGGAAGTACAATGCGAACCAATTCTTTATCCACCGTACTTTAGGTAATGAAATAGAAATATCAAACTCATCCAGTCAGTTAGTCACTATATATTACATATACATGTCTTGATGATTTTTAGATGCGGTTCTTGCCCAAGCGGGTTTATCGGTAACGGTTCCACGTGTGTTGATGTAAATGAATGCGAGTTGGCACAACCCTGCCATCCGGCAGTTCGATGCATCAATCTTCGTCCAGGATTTAGATGCGACACTTGCCCGCCCGGATATACCGGGACGATAATCGAAGGAATCGGTTTGGAGATCGCGCAGGCTCGCAAGCAAGTTTGCCAGGACATAAACGAATGCGACAGTAACAATGGTGGATGCGATCCATATATGGAATGCATCAATACGGAGGTAATTTACTAGCCGATTTCATTTCTGCAGTTGTGCTGGAATAAACACAGCCTATACCTTATATATATTTTGCTAAATTATACTTTCATCTGAATAATCCTTGTTATCGCGATAATGTTCGTTTTAGGGTTCGTACAGATGTGGTGCTTGCAGAGCAGGCTTTGTGGGGAACCAAACAGTTGGCTGTCATCCTAGTCATAGTGTCTGCCCAGATTTAGTAACCATGTGCGATGTAAACGCTGAGTGTATTTGCATCGATACGAACGAGTACTCGTGCAAGGTAAGAAGATAAATTCTAAACGTACTTTTAAGTTCTAGAGCAAACAATTGGATTATATATGAAATTCGGAATATTTATGTCAAAAAACACGCGTTTTTAGTGTCGCGTTGGGTGGGCAGGAAATGGACTGACCTGTGGTCTTGACAGAGATAGCGATGGTATTCCTGACAGAAGCCTGCAATGTCATGATCGACGCTGTCGTATGGACAACTGTCCGTTAATACCAAACAGCGGCCAAGAGGACGCGGACAGAGACGGTTTAGGCGATGCCTGTGATCCAGACGCTGATAACGATGGCGTTTTGAACTCTTCTGACAACTGTCCTTTAATTTCGAATCCTGGCCAAGAGGACACCGATCGTGACGGTCCTGATTCCATCGGCGACGTTTGCGACAATTGTCCTCTAGTGAGAAACCCGAAGCAGGAAGATACCGACGACGATGGCATCGGCGATGCTTGCGACATCGACATCGACAACGACGGTAACGTTTATTTGTAATGGAAAAAATGTGTCTCAGATAAACTTGATTAATTTTAAAGAAGATTCTGCTAGAGAGAATGCTGTCCCTTGTGGTTTTTGCAATTAACGACAATTTAAATTTTGTAGGTATTTTTAACAACGAAGACAACTGTCCAAGAAGGAAGAATCCAAATCAAGATGATCAAGATATGGACGGTATTGGCGACGCTTGTGACAACTGTCCTTACAGTTATAACGAGGACCAATCGGACCAAGACGGAGATGGGGTAGGTGATGCTTGCGACAACGACAACGACAGGGACAGAGACGGCGTGCAAGACGACAGAGACAATTGTCCTGACATCGCGAATCCAGGACAAAATGACGATGACCACGATGGCAGAGGGAACGAATGCGACGACGATATGGACAATGATGGTGTGCCCAATTCGATTGACAATTGTCCATATGTTTATAATCCAGATCAACGTCACACCCATCGTAAGTGAAGTGCCATCGAAACGATAGGGATCTATCATGTAAAGAATCTAAAAACAAGTTACACACATCATTTCAGATCAATATGTTGGTGACGCTTGCTGGAACGACAATGATAACGACACTGTGAAGAACACACTTGACAATTGTCCCAACAATAGTTTGATTTGGACGACAGATTTTAGAAAGTATACTACGATTGCTCTGGACCCTG
Source organism: Lepidotrigona ventralis hoosana (assembly GCA_002806875.1). Classification (NCBI taxonomy): domain Eukaryota; kingdom Metazoa; phylum Arthropoda; class Insecta; order Hymenoptera; family Apidae; genus Lepidotrigona; species Lepidotrigona ventralis. Next base: position 6,387 of record NIPQ01090803.1, read on the forward strand.
TTGGTACTGCCCAGGAAGATCCTGTTTGGGTAATACACAACGAAGGCGCTGAGATCCAGCAGCTGGTGAATAGTGACCCCGGGATTGCCATTGGTAATTTATTTACTAATTCATGTTAATTTTTTCGGTACGACCTGTGTGTACTTATATATAATTCTAGTGTTACTTGTATAATTAACAGAATTTAATATAAATGTCTTTTAATATTAAAACTAACGACATTTGTTGGAAGAAACATTGTTTTATTAAGCACAGTTCTTATTTAACGCTAAGGAAAATCTTTATACACAAGAGAACTGACCACGCGCTCGTACCGAAAGGGTTAACTTGTACATGAGATTTCGTTTCTCGAAGATTGTCATTTAATTACCGATCATTGTTTAAAGAAGAAGAAACTTTACTGTGATTTATTCATCCTCACAACTTCAAATCTTCACCTGCAACAGGTCCGGACACATTCAGTGGCGTAGATTTCGAGGGTACGTTTTTCGTCGACGACGACGGAGACGACGACTCCGTTGGTTTCGTGTTCTCTTATCAGGACAACCGTAGATTCTACATCGTATCCTGGAAGAAGCGTCACCAACCATATTGGATGCCGACGCCATTCAGAGCGGTAGGAGATCCTGGTATTTTCTTGAAGCTCGTCGATTCGAGCACAGGGCCTGGAGAAATCCTCAGAAACAGTCTCTGGCATAATCAAGACACACCGAATCAAGTGAAGATCCTTTGGCACGATCCGAAGAAAATCGGATGGAAAGAAAGAACACCGTATAGATGGCAATTATTACATAGACCTAAGATCGGTCTGATTAGATTTAGGCTTTATCAAGGGAAACAGCTGATGGCCGACTCGGGCAACGTGTACGATTCGACGCTGAAAGGTGGCAAATTGGGTGTTTACTGTTTCTCCCAAGAAAAGATTACTTGGTCTAATTTGTTGTACGTGTGTAAAGGTAAGTTTTCATTTGCATGGCTCGGCTATTGGAGATTTAGAAAGTTGATGCAAGAATCAAGAATTAAAGATTAATAAAATGGAATTTATCTTACGTTACGTTTGAAAATATGAATTAATAAGAAATGAAGTGATCTCAAGTACAAGAAATAAAATACATACGTTCTTTAACTATTTACAATTCAATACAAAACTTTTACTTTTAGACTATATATATATATATAGATGTGAAACAGAATCTCCAGTGTTTAACAGTTCAGTGATACAGTGTTTTAAAATTGATATAAAGATTCAAACTTTTCCCCAATACAGTTCTAGATAAAAAAAAAGATATACAACATATTAATAAATCATGAATAACAAGGAANTTCGTAATAATTAAAAAAAAAAAAAAAAAATCTTCTATCTCTGTAAGATTTCTTTTATGGAATTTTTCAGAAACTGTCCCGCAATCAGTATGGAACGAGTTGCCGGAGAATTTGAAAAGGGAAGTGGACGTAGAGATGAGTAACGAAATAAGATCTCAGTACAATCAACAATCTATCTATTACGATTAATATAAATCTATCAATTGCTCCTCGAGATTTATTCCATCATCTTGGACAAATGTCGTCTGTTTAAACCGGATATTACGGATTTGGTTCGTTTCTTGCAGTGAAAACTAAAAATGTATCCTTTGCTTATATTTATGATTTTCACTCGATATGGCCAAACTTTATTCTGAAATTTCGCGTTTCATCTACTCTTTTATTTCATTCTTTTCCTTTCCCTGGAGTTCCAAGTTTTGTAACAATTTAAGTGTATACGTAATTAAAGATACAACGTGACAAATACCTTTTAATGAACCTTCATCAGCTAAGGGCGAGTAAAATCTATACGAGGGAGATATCTTAAATATAGATTAATATCTTGCGGAATGTGTGCAACGAACGCTTAATTCTATAATTAACAGGGGAAGATTTAAGTTTTAAATGTGCGCTTTTCGAACGACTCGAGTCAAATTCGTTAGATTTATTATTATATTACGATTTTGGTGTATAGACGTGCGCCAAGGCATGAAAGGATTAGTTGCTTTTACGAGAAATGGACAATTTGAGATTCCTTACTCTCGCTAATTTTGAATGGGAATTTTATGTTTAAAATTAATTACATCAGGAACAGCAGAAGTAAATTCCAAAATATTTAAAACTGACTTCTTCTGCTTTGTCTAATTTCATTCTAATAAGAAATAATTGATAGTATAGTTTGCAATTTTAACGTTACTTAGTTTTTAGAAATACATTTAATTCATAGTAATTAGCAAGAATTGTTCTTCTTCACGATTGTTTTGTTGCAATATAATTATAATATAATTTAGTAGCCATGACAATATATACAGGAAGAGAAAAATCTACTTTTCTAAAAGCTTCGTGTGTGATAAAAAATAAAAAATTAAAATTAAATAAAATTAAAAGAAACGTGCACGATTAGTTTCGCAATTTAAAAATAATAAACATTACAAATACTATCTAAGCAATTATTTTTCAGCTTCCCAATAAATTTTCAAAATGTTAGATTCTTCTTCTTCAGATATCCTGTATACATATAGGTATGCACATAGTATACATAGTATACATATACATAGTGTACATCAATATACGTTATATTAAATATTCATAATAAATATTCCAAAAATAGTTTCACGTACTTTCGTTGCTTTCTACTTAAAAAAAACAAATCTAATTTACGTCGAATATCATCGAAAATTTAATAAATTTTAATTTAATTAATTTATATATCTTAAATTCTTCAACTATTTATTAATTTAAATTTCAAATTCTTTTTTTTTTCTTTTCATTCTAATAATATCTTCAATCTGTTTCGAAAAAGTTTTTATAGCTAAATTACACGTTTTACAATCGACTTACAATTGGTCATTACCAGTTCAAAAAACGCACATCTAAATATCGTTCCCACTTTTTTTTAAGTTGATTGACAAAGTCGATCGAAGTGCCTTAAAACGTTTTCCCCACATTTTTGTGCTTTTCTCTAAAGGATGGCTACTTACTTACAACATTATGAAACAACGAAGCTCTTTATGATATTGAAAAAAAAATTATACAGAGAATTATGTATAAGAAAATGTCTACTAGAGCTAAATGTAAATTTACTTTCTTAAAATATCTTTACCATATTGAAATGTTAGGAAAAGAAATGTAACTCTTGTAAAATTTGTCACGACGTTAGAGAGAACATTGTATGTGATAGAGAGAACAATTGTCAAAATATTTCTACTAAGCTGTTTGGATGAAGAATTGGGCATAGTTTATTAATGATGTGCTGTAGATATCTGCGAGGTATCAAATAAATATAATAAATATCGAAATAAATAACACACAAGTGTACACGGTAATTAGGCCCATTACAAATTAAAAGAAGACATCTTCCATCGTGAATAAGATTTCATTACACTCTTCTTTCTTTGATTTATGCGATAAATTTATTTAACAAATTTTTCCATTACGAGAAACATATAAATTGATTAATGTAAATTTTTTGCACTCTATTGATCCACATTCGTTGTGATTTATAAACGCAAAAGATACAAATCGTGAAATTACGAATTGTGAACATTATAAAAATATATTTTTCCAATTCAATCAATTTCTCTTTTCATCAAATTTGTCCAAGGAAAAATCAAACAAGATAAGTTTTTAACTTGAACAAATAATTATTAAAGAAGAAATAATTTAAGTATAATGTTTAATCGCATAAATTGAAGAACGAACGAGAGGAATAATCTCTTGTCGCAATTACATTAAAGTTGCAAATATACTTTCATAAAAGTATATTTATAATACTCTTCGCGAAGCAAGGTAAATACTTGGAAAGAAAAACTATTTGGTTTTAATAAACCATTTTGCTTGTGGGTTTTCCTATCCATTCAATATGCTACTCAACATTCTGTATCGGAACATAAAGTTTCGTATAAATAGTCGAAGTCTAGAGATCGTAATTAAAAATGCAATTCAACTTTATATTTACACTAAAGAACATATAGATACGATTTGTCGAAGCTACAGCAATTCCTTTTCTGAGGGAAAATCTTCTTCTTTTTTTTTTAATAAATTCGGAATATCGAGGAAATGGAAGTTGTATTTTAAATGCACTAACCATCGAAAGAGGCCGAATAAATATTATACAACTATTATAAAATAGCATGTACAAGATACTTACAAATAAAGATATTTACAAATGAACAATCTGCTTATTGTTAAGGATCGAACATACACAGAATGTGAATGAAAAAGACAAAGATTTGTAACTTTGAAAGTTTATAGTGCTTTTACAATTTTTTTTTATAGTATCATAGTACATACAACACACTGGCACTATAAACTTTCAAAAATATCATCTTTCACTCTTTTGTTCCTTGACATTCCATGTATGTTACATACAGAAATTTCGATGGAAATAAAATACTAACGTTGCTCTATTAATTAACCCATTATCTGCAATGATTGGATCATAGGAAGAAATTTGTATAAATTTCACTCCTCAGTAGTAATTTTCCAAATGAAGATATATGCTTCTTGAAAATATATGCATTGAATATTTTAAGTATATTTCATTTGAAATCAGGGAAAAACGAAATTAACAGCTAATGGGTTAAAAATTCGTAATCTTATATTTTCTTAGAGTTGTGTGAGAGAGAAAACATGATGTTACTAATTGTAAATGTCTCTGCTTGATTTTTTTTAAGAGCGTGTGAATTCTCTGAGTAAAGAAAAAGAAGAAGAGAAGAAGAAGAGAACAAGAAGAAAGGGGGGAGAAGGAGGAGGAGGAGGAGAAGAAGAAGAAGAAGAAATGGAGGAAGAAAAGTAGAATATGTATTTTAGTTCGTCATAAGCGAGAAGACAGTCAATCGACGAAGTTAATAATATAAATTTCTCCGAGTCTTAGAGTAAAGTTTGTTTCGCACGATTCACGTATATAAGGTGTTTCGAAAAATTCTGACCGAACTTCAAAACTATATATAAAACCTAGAAAACGAGGGAAACGATATAAACGTGAATTGACTGCAAAAAATAAAACTTTCGGGAAAAGAAATTACAGATAATGTAAGAATTGTTTCTATTTAAACATCAGAATTGATTACAAAATGATCATTACTTTTAACTAATAAAATGTCTCCAAAATATTTCTCAGAAGAGAAAATGATCGAACGCTTTCGAATGATTAAGTCGATCAATGTGAAACCGAGTGTAACATGAAGTTAAGAAATCGGATATTTTTTGCAGCCGAGTATTATTTTCGAAACACCCTTTCGAAGAGTTAAAATTTCAACGAAAAACTCGATTTTAACGAGTGCAACGGACAGTTGAGCCTGTTCTAGTTCGCACGCGTTATGGCAGTGGTCGCTCAGAGCTTGATCGCTAAGGCAGTTGAGCGCTATNAATAAAAAAAAAAAAAAAAAAAAAAGAGCAAGAATCATCTGCAAAGAATCTTCTTCGAGAACACACTCTCGTTCGACAAGAAGTTCATTCGTATTTATTTTCCTAGCATACGAGCTATAATATAGATAAAATAAATAAATCTGATATTAATTCGCACGACGACAACGTTTATGTTTTTCTTTTTTGATGTACGAACAAAAGTCGTAAAATAAAGGGACTTAATGTTCCAATTAAATGAAATTTCTGCGAAAATTTAGAAGTTGATTATTTCGCTGATAATGTTAAGTGTAACATTCGACTTCCTATAAGTAGCAAGTTTCTCAACGATACTTTTTGTCGAGAACGAACGAACCAAGAGTATAAAAACTTCGAACGAACAAATATGTTAAACGTGAACAAACATGACAAACATGTTGTTCAATCATTACAATATTAACACTGTAACAACTAACACTGTGACAACATCACGATCCTCGGTGATTGTTAATTTTTTGAGAGAATTTGTCTGGTTATTATAGTGCTAAAGTCGTTTAATATCCGAAATGTCCCTTTGCATTTCGACTTTCATATATATATATATATATATATATGTTCGCATTACGTTCACTTTCTTTTCAAGAAATTTTCTTCCTCGATTTTACTTGCACATGAGAGTGTACAGTAATGAACAGGCTAATGAACACCTCATCTTCAATAGGAAGTTTCGTATACGACTAATTCGCATAAATCTTTCGTTCGACAAGATCAACATTATCAACATCAAATTATGTTTGGTCGAAACTATTGATATAGAGGGTGTCGAAGAAAGTGATAACTTCAGAAAAAATAACTTGCCAAACCAAGCAAGAAAATGATTATAATAATTGGAAAAATTAGAACTGAGACACACATCTTTAACCATGAATGATTGTATATCCTTCTTTTCATTTATCACATCCAATAACATTTATTAACGTTGAAACTTTAATTGCATCATGATTTTCTAAATATTTCGACAAGTACTGTTGTACATACACAAAGTTCTCCATTCTTTCACTAACACCCAATATATATGTTCATCGAGAAATATATATTTTTTGTCGATAGTTGTACACATAGTTCAAATTTCATAGATTCGATCATTAGATTTAAGATAGTATCTTGTTAGTTGAATATCTTAATAACGAGATTTAAAATGTATATTAAGAGAACAAGTCACAAACGGACGAGTCCTTGGCTATTTTATTCGATGGTCTAACTAAAAACGAACCGAAATAAAGATACACACACAGAAATCTATTNTTTTTTTTTTTTTTTTTTTTTTTTTTGATATCTGCGCAATCAAATTGAATCTCAATTAAATGCATATTTCTGTTCCTTTTATAAAACTATATTTACTTAACTATATAGATCACATTCGAAGAAACGTCTTTCTAGAATAACGCGTCTATGAAATATTTACCAGAAGATAAATAAAGAAGAAAGAAACAAACTGGATCAAGTACATCGAAAGAGAACAAATTCTACTGATATTGATGATACTTTAATAAATAAAATATAATAATATCCTGTGATGAATAGAAATTCGAGAAATATCCAAATAATAAATTAAACGATCTACATTTCTAGTAATTATCTATAAATATCAATCAAATTATATTAATGATTCGAAAAGATAAATAGAAGGTAATACGTAGGAAAAAGGCAAGGTATTTGGAGACTTGCGCTCGGTCAAGTATATAATTCGAACTCGTATCACCGAAAAGCAAGTCCCTGCGCCATCGGAAATGATCTCTCAATGTCTTCTTACTTCTTCCCACATGAATCAACTATTTATAGAGTCGCTACGAATTCCCCACTCTCGTCTATTCTAACTTCGATGCGTGTCCTCGAACACTTTCTTCTTTATTATCTCCTTTCTTTCCCCCTTTTTATACTCGAAACTACTAGTTCTTGGGCAGTTAGCGACACTTCTTGGAAGTTTTCTCGCTACGATTTTCTAGCGNTTTTTTTTTTTTTTTTTTAATCAATCTAACAACGATTGTGAATATCTTTCGTTCCCGCATAAACGAGGATGATGTCGGACTATCGATACTTTTAAACTACAGCTCTAAGAGATACTTCCGGTCGCGTATATTCTGTATATCATCATGTTATGCTTCGATGAAACAACATATATATATGTTTTATATATATATATATATATTCACGAGATGTCACAAAATTCTTTCTCCTCGTTTGTCCGACTCTCGTTTAACTTTGTCTTTTCTCTTTGATACTGGAGCTCTAGCTACCAAGCGTCCGTGTATCTCACATCAAACTCTTGCAAAGCTGGCAAACACTTCTTCAGAGATTCGAATGTCTGAACGGACAGTTTCGTGCTGTTTAGATTCAGTTTCCTTAAATTCGTTAATGCTGCGAATGAAAAAGTTACAGAATAAATATTGAATTTGATAATTAAGAAATGGTGTTATATAAAAAAGTAAATAAAAATTTTTCTTGGAAGGGTATATACAGATAAAAGTTCGTCACACATAAGTTAAAATAGCTAGGTTTTCTTCAAAGTTTAATATTCACTTACAGGCCAAGGTAGAAATTCCTTTGTCAGAAACGGGGGTTTCACAAAGATTCAGAACCTGCAGTTTCTGTAGATGCTCGCTGATCATTTGTAGGCCAGCGTCACCGAACTGCGTGGCCCACAAGTTCAGATGTCTCAACGCTGGTAATTTGATCAGCTGCTCGGCGCAAGCTGAAGTCACCGATGTAAAGGCCAAACTGAGATATTCCAGGCTGCCAAGAGCCCTTCCGCTTAGAATAAGAGCGACGTCCGCATCTGTAGCACGAGCTGGTAACGTCAATCGTTTAGGACCTCCTTTCCGCAGCTATTCCAATCAAGGACAAGAGAAAATTTATAATAATATTATCGAAAGATGCTTATCCAACTTAATTCAATTTACATACCAATTGCTGCAAATTCTTCTGCCTTTGGCAAAGAGCAGCGTAACGTTCCTTGCCTGAAGTGGTCGACTCTAACGCACTGACTATTTGCAATTTCGCTTCTTTACTCGACAACAAATGCCATTCTAACATTAAGCAGAGAGCCTCTTGCGCAGCTTCACAACCTCTCACTGCCAGTAATATACAATCGTCGCGTACTTGTTTCATCAGCCAATTGATGAATTTCTTTCTTCGACAGCAACATGCCAATAAAGTAGTTAACTGAATGAGAAAATAAAGAAGTTAATGTTACATGATTATGTGATACATGTATGAAAGATAGTGTCATTCCTTGACACATGAATGCCAAGAGAAAAGATAATATCAATTTCATTCCCATTCTGATTTCCACTCTGTAGAGAATGACAAATTACCATTTCACCAAACAATTCTCCTTGATCAGGGCAATCTGGACTAGACGGTGCGACAATATGGATCCATCCAGGTCTGGGCTCTCTAACCGGAAGTAGAACGCGATGCACAACGCATCTTGTGTCTTTCGCTAAACGACTGACCACACGCATTAATATCGATTGTTGGACCTCTTTCACAGCGAAAGCTTCTTCTGGAAATGGCACGGGTTGCAACAGAGCACCAAACTCGGGCCTCCAATCAGCATATTCTGATCTAGAGAGGAAAAGAATAGTGAACTCTTCAAAGTTTAAGTTAAGAACGAGAAAGACATGCAATTAAAAAGACATACATTTAAAAAAAAAAAAAATATTGTACATGTGACAATATGTATAATGAAATACTTGAAACTTACGCGATATTTAATACCAAAAGATAACAATCCAACGGAGGCAAGGTCGGTGTTTTTTCTTTTTCCGGTAAAGAACGATTAGCCACTTCGAATCTGCAATTAGAACGAAATGTTAGAATGATGATCGATGATTCGAGTAAGACTCGTGTTTCGTTTACAGCGCGCAAGGATATTTCCTGCTCTACGTTGTTTTATTTCACGTCAAAGCTCCTTTTTCGTAGTGTACAGACGTTCACAATTTATTTCTTTTTTGAATTGCATCTGGCAATATACAAAATGCAAACGAATATATTTATAAGTCGGCGTAAAGGTAAAGCTTGCATCGAGTTAAAAATAAAATACTTCACTTTCGAATGTATCTCTTTTGACTTTTTGGCGATAAAGAGGTAAAGATAATATTTCTTAATATACCACGTTACATTGTGGTTGAAATTTCGAAGCAAGGCAAAATGAAGAACTGTTATTAAAAAAAATTACAAAATTGTTCTGAAGTAGTTAACTAAAGTCTCACATTCTTTGCTGAAAGGGTTCAGTTTCCGCACTTTCAAACAAGGCACTCCAGAACGATCGTGCCTTTGATACGCTTTAATGAAGCGTGGATAAAATGCAGGGCGAGTCACGCATTTTGCAACGATGTACATACTTAAATAAAATCATTCCACATAATAAACACTATCGTGATATTCTTTTTTTATCAATATCGTATTAATTTTTAATCTACTCGTTTGTCTTTACAGTGGCAGCTGTTTTTATAGCATTCGTTAAATTTTATTTCACTGTCAGTCAATGAAATTACAAGGTACAGAAATTTCCTACAAAAGTTCACCGATAATAACGTTGTAAAAAATTAATAAAGTCTTTGCAAAACTTACAAGTCTCCTCTATAAAAAGAACAGAAGACCAAGTCTCACCTGTGAAAAATCGCTGCGACGCAAACGGACACTAAGTTGGCAAGCACCCTGGGATGGGGGCAGTCACTTCCAGGTCCATGAACCGAAGCGATATAATCTCTGATCGCTTGCTCTCCATCCGCAACATACAGAGCAGCTATAAATACTTGCAACAATTTCCTCATGTCCAGAGATTTGCCGAAATCCACTGTATGCTTGAGACACCTCGTAATCGCTGGAATTATAGCTGTGACCAAAGAAGACTGCGGATGCTGTTGAACCAGCTTGACAAGAACCCTCGTTAAACAGACTGGTAGCGCGACTTTGTCTAAAAGAGGCGACACCACCGATAGAACAGCTTCCGCCCAATATTTCCGATCGTTTCGATATCGAGAGATTTCTTCGGTTGATTTTTCCGTGTGTTTCCTGGATGATTCTTCGACGACTAGATCTTCAAGGTGCTTTGCAACAGCTTCCAACGGTGCTACGGACACTCTTTCATCCTGAAGCGACGTCCACAACGCGAAATCTATCATCGATTTCAATTCTTTGATGATCACTTCCTCTCGAGTATTTAGAGATACAAGATGCTGATATTTGAAGATGCTCCTCTAAAAATTAAACGTTCAGAAATATTACGTCGCGTTTGCTGTAAAATGTATTCCATTTATATAATCAATGATATACATGTGACTTCATATTTCATACAAAAAAAAAAAATTTTATATTTTTTAGATTACTTAACTCGTGGAGAAGTTAAATTCAAAGAAGTATTTTAAAATAGTACTTATATTTAGAAATATTGGTATCGAAAAGGTATGGGAGGTTGTAAGAATTTACCTTCCATAGTATCGAATGATACCATTGGTCCCTCGTGTAAGCATTATTCGCTTGGAGAAGAAGAGAACTGTTTGGCAGAACTATGCTAAGGCAGTTCTTGTAAGTAGGATCCCATCTAGTAACAGCATATTTCCGTATGTCCGACATGTTACTATAAGGTATTGGTTGTCGAAAGAATCCCGTCCTCTGAAACAAATTATTTTCCAAATGGCAATTAAACAACCTGTTTCATTATACTTAATTTTCATCACAATTAAACAATTAGGCTGCCAACATTAATATACAGATCCCTATTTTCATGAGCACCAGTTGAAGGAACGCTAAGAAGGAAATTTGTCTCGTCCATTTTTTTTATAAAAATACTGTGAACATTTTGTACACATTATACGCATTCTATGCACGACTTTACAACAGTCGTGACCCGAAAGTATTGTCAACGATCAAGTTAATCGTGTAGAAAGCGAATATATAAGGCTAGCTGATGCCTAACACCCTAATTTGCCTGCAATAAAATGCAGATTTCACGTATTCGCGTGAAATTGCAAAAGTTACGACCCGTGGTTTCCGATATACATGCACGCTAGCTAGAAAACATGTACACATCCGTCAAGTAAAACATATATACGGGAAAGAGACAAAAGGAAGGTGCACGTGCGTGCGCGTTTGCGTGTGTCTCACTTGCGTCAAAGCCGACCCTGAATACGTCTCGCGATCGTTTCAGATTACGCTTACATCGCGAAAAAGCCAGTTCGATTCATTTTTCCCTTTCCTTTTTTTCTCCTTTTTTTTTTTTTCCTTTCCATTATTTCGGTTTCGATTCATTTTTCCCTTTCCTTTTTTTCTCCTTTTTTTTTTTTTCCTTTCCATTATTTCGCTACTTTTTCTCCTTCCAGTTGCCTGATGCAATAACTGATGAGTTCCAATCTGGTTATATCCTCAATAAAAGAATTGTTGCCTCACCAGCATTCGACGAATTCAAGCGAAATGTCAATGTAACAAACAGGAGTTGTTCAAACAAGGAAACAATAATTGCTATACTACATTTATATTGAGGGGGGTTGGGGGAGTAAAAGATAATAAAGGACTGTTGAAAGTTTTGTTTAAATTTAGGTGAATTATTGGAAAAAAAGGGTACAAGTTTAAGATTTTGTTACTGACAGATATGAATAGATAATTTAGTAAATGTAAAAGAAAGTCAAAGTTACTTGATAAATTTAACAACTCTGTAAATATGGATGATTTTTCAAAGAATAGTGTCTTTCTTGCAAATAACGCTGATTCATGTAGTGATATATGATTTAACGCATTTAAACTTAAAACGAATGTACAATTATATAATTGAAAATAGTTTTGATAATAGATGAATATTTTTTTCTTTTTCCAATAATGACATTGGAATTAGAGAAACTCCAGAGTCCAGTTTCTGGATCAATCTGCCTGTCTGAAAAGACTTTGGAACAATTTTCTTTTAAATGGATTAAAATGCCAATGCTTGGTATCCTCTTTGAATGTACTTAAATATCCACGTATTAATTCTAGCTCTTTACTTTTTACTTTTAAATCCCCTTACAAGTGTATGCAAGTCAGATGTTTGATTTGAAATCTGAAGAAAACATTTGTAACCTCAATTAATGCAAAATAACATGGTACAGCATGACTTATCGCAATTACGATACCTACGTCAATTCTAACATTGATCAATTATAAACTTTAGATATTTTTTTACAATTAAACTTTTCATTAACGTACAATATTTTCACGTGATATTTCCAACAATAATAAAACAATTGTGAAAGCAGTTCCTCGTTCAAAAATGATACAGAAAGCTTGAGGCTCGTAAAGTTTAATAACGTGAAAGTTTAATAACGTAATAATAACCATAAGAGGAAATTAATTAAATATTTAATATCACCGATTTATCATTCACTGACAGCTTGTAAACTTGTAAAGAAACAATCCAAACAAATAGCGTTATTTAAAGTGTATGAAGTATAGATTACTTCGAGTACTTCTTTTTCCTTTCATTTTTTTTTCTTTTCTTTTTCTAAAATAGAGAAGTATTCGGAATGATGAAACTTATAATTTTGCTATTGATTATTAATAATGTATTATTAATTACATAATTTATGTAATTGAGCAAACTACTAGAAAATTCTAACAAGAATAAGAATATTTATTTTTAAATCTTAATCATATTTACCAATAAAATTCCAATTATTATAACATAGTATTAAGTTTATTTATTTACTTTCTTGTGTTAAAACTCAGACCAAAATTATCCTTCATGTTTCATGTCTCTTGAACCACCAGCGGATCACTTTTGATCTATGTAGAACTGTGCTAATTCTAAATGAAAGTCAAAAAAGTCATAAATTCATAGTGTTCCCTCCCTTATATAATATAAACGTCACTAAATGATACTTAGTATCTACAATTCCAATATAGGTCAAAAGTGATCCGAATCCGGTAACTTTTTGGTCAGCAGTTCGAGGATTAACAAGTCATTGTAATTTTACACATATATTCGTCTTATTTTTTTTTACTAATAAACTTTCTATTCAATTCCAATATAGGTCAAAAGTGATCCGAATCCGGTAACTTTTTGGTCAGCAGTTCGAGGATTAACAAGTCATTGTAATTTTACACATATATTCGTCTTATTTTTTTTTACTAATAAACTTTCTATGGACATCAATGAAATATCTTACAAAACGACTAAGAAACAAGTATTTCATTATCATGAGTCGACAAGTTTCACTTATAAAGGCCACTCTATTTTATTTATGAAAAACTCTCGTATCGCACAAAAATTATAGGTTTTTATAAAATATCGAAACTACGTCTCGAATCAATATAATTTAATTACCAAAAAACGTCAATCATGCATAATTCTTGCTCTTCTTTTAAACGCGTTCTTTTAATGCGATCAATAGCTAAAAAACATGTTTCTTTGGTTAATGGAAACTTTACCTTTGGGCCATTGATGACGCACATGATACAAAACTTATTAAAGTTAATTATGTGCAAGATACGTCATATTATGACACGAAAAATACCAGAATACCTGTGATTTAACTTTATGCAAATTTCTCAAAATGACTCTCCTTTTACGAAGATTCACAATAATCTTGAAAAATAAATGAAACACAGATGGAAAGTAAATTTTATAAGTTATAACGCATTCAATAATTATTGTGTTGTAAGGAGATCCTGATGACATTTATCGAGTGCCTTTCATACTTTCTATATAAATCGGCTCGTATCTCATTCATATCCATATCATGAGCGTAAAATAATGTCGGACATAAAGCCAAGAATCAAACTCACCGTTTTCGACGAGATACAGGTGTCGTTCAAATAAAGATGATGCGTCTCCCACCTCCTCAGATATTTACTCGACAGGATCTTCTTCACGAGATTGGTATAATTCAAAAAGCACGCCTGAATGTCCCCTTCTTCGATGGGTTTAAATCTAGGGCCAACAGGGCCGGGACTCGGAGTAGAACTAAACGACCCGCTGGTTGGCGAGCATCCAGCACTCTGCCTTTCCAAATTAGGGCAAGATCTCGCGGCAGGCAGGCAAAACGTATGGGTTTAAATCTAGGGCCAACAGGGCCGGGACTCGGAGTAGAACTAAACGACCCGCTGGTTGGCGAGCATCCAGCACTCTGCCTTTCCAAATTAGGGCAAGATCTCGCGGCAGGCAGGCAAAACGTGCTCTCTAAGCTCTCTGGCTTCAACGTGTCTAACCTCGAGTTCTTCTCAACGTTGAACGAACTACAAGCATCGGCTGGCAAGCTAGATTCACCGCTGGATCTGTGATTGCTATCCGAGGACAATTGAGGTGAGCTAGTGCTAGTCATCTCCTGTCGCATGGATCCACCATTGACACAAAGGAAATTGTAATAAGGTACTTTCGATGAAGATAAGCCTGCGGTCGATGGGCCAGCAGGGCTCAAAGGTAACGAGGATCCTTCTTCCGTCTCGGTTTCCGTTTCTTGATTGGACACGTTCTCCTTCTCCGACTCGCTGAATACATTCTGCAACGAAAATATATCGTTCTCAGAGGCTGCGGTTACTCTGGAGTTTCTCAAAGCGTCCTCCTCCTCCTCCTCCTCCTCCTCCTCCTCCTCCCCCTCCTCCTCCTCTTCCTCGGGATCGGCGGAGTCGATCAGTACCGATGGTGAAGAACTCGTCAGCAAAGTTTCTCCAGATTTGTATTCTTTCTCTTCGTCCCTGTGCTCTTCTTCCTTGTTCGAGGATGCAACCAACGCAGCTTCGATCGAATCGTCAACCGTGTCCAAACTGTCCTCTTTGTTGTTCGACGAGGAGTCGCTGGAACATAGACGAAGCAGTAACTTCTTCGACCGTCGTCTGTTGCTGTACGATTGCTTTTCAGAAGACGAAGAGGAGAGGGTCACGTGGTAATTCTGTTCATTGTCCTCCGCAAATATGTTATTTGCCTCATCCATCCCGTTCTCCATGATGACGACGGCGGATGCCGGCGCCGTCAGAGAATCAGGCCCAGGCGACAAGGTCTCAGGCTCGAGGTAATCCGCCTTGATATCCGGAAGCGTGCTGTCGGTGCTGCTCGTGTCAGAAACCAATGGGTCCTGGTCAATATAACCGATAGAAGAGCTGGAACCTTCGCTCGTCACTTCCGAGTCTTGCCTGTCACACTTGGAGCCCGACGTCTTCTCCACTGGAAGGATCATGCTCATCGAGGAGGTTTTCGTCTTGTTCGATGACAGGGAGGACACGAGCACGCGTGACGCGCGTGTGAACGGCGTTTGGAAACAGAACATGTCGATCTTATGCTGCCAACCTTTCACCATATACTACGAGTTTTTTTCTTATATCAACCGTTCCTGTTAATTTTCTTCTGTCGATCCTCCTATGTAATCCTGTTGAAAATTCAGCTGGATGACAATGGTTGGATCCTCTCCCCCCCCCCCTCCCTGTGACCCAATTTGGCTCGCGCGAAACGTTTTCAGATTTGACGCGGAACGATCGACGCGGATGGACGACGAGAGTCGGAGGGATAAGAAAAACGACGTTTTTAAAATGACACTTCCGTGGGAGAAGAGGCTTCGCCCCGAGAGCCTCGCGTACCGCGTGAAAAAAAAAAGGTCCTCGTTCGATTCGTCCCAATTTCCTATGACCCGCTGCTCCTAGAATTCCTCGAAGCGCGTCAATTAAGCTGCCGTGTGGATCTCGACCGACCTAGAAACGGTCGTTCACCGCCACCCCATTCAGACAAAGCGATTCAATGAGCACGGTGACAGCACGGGGTAGCACAGCAACCGACATCGAAAACCGACGAATCCTCGACGTTAACATTAGGACACACTGCATCTTCTTATCCGCGTGCCAGAGGAACATTCACGAGCAGCGATCAAGTCCCGTGTCGAACATTTCGTCCACGCATTGCAGCTGGCCACGACACATTTTCCTCGCGAAACCAAACGCACAACCACTGTCGAAGACACCTTTTCTTCTTTTCCCTCCTCGGTTTCGTTTCTTCTTCAATCAATGCACCGTGACTTGTTCACTGGAATTGGCCAATCGAACAATACGAAGCTTCACATACGCGGAGAACACTGGTGCATCGGCCAGCAGGCACCACGTTTTCCACCTCTGGAAAGAAAAGCGAAAAAAAAAAAGTCGAGGAATAGAATTTCAAGCGGCAAAGAGGTGTCTCCGTTTTCTCGCGTGTTGCATGCGCCAATTTCTCTGCCCCTCTCTCCTTTTCGTTCTATCTCTATCCCTATTTCTATCCTCCCTTTAAGCAAGTGTATCTCGTTTCTCTCTCTCTCTCTCTCTCTCGTGTGCCGAGCAACAGAACCGACAAGAAACGCGAAAACGAGCACCCGACGTTCGTCAACGCGAAATCTCGCTGGTCCGCGAGGCACGGCGGAGCGTCGACGAGTCGATGAACGACGAATGAAAAGAGCGAAGGGGAGAGAGAGACAAAGGGGGGAAGAGAGGCGAGAGCGAGAGAAAGAAGGAGGCGTGTTTCGGATGTGACGCTTAAATGTCTGACACGATTGTGAACAGGCACAGGTGGGGACGCCGCCGCTGGGGTTAAGAAAAGGAGAGAGGGCGTCGCGGCGCTCGACGTCTCGCGGTCGATCAATGACTAGTCCGCGAGTTTACTTCAAATTATCACGTTCCCGCTGTTCTCATCTCTCTCTCTCTCTCTCTCTCTCTCCTCGTCCATCTTTCTCCCTCTTTCGCG